>NC_069479.1:924256-951956 GCF_026875155.1 Cherax quadricarinatus
TTAATGATACACCGAGCTCAGACAGCGAAAACAAACTGAACAGGTTGGACGATCACTCGGTCAGGCGAAATAGACGGTATTAATACGTTTTCCAGTTTTAGTTCATTCATGTACATTTGTAAGAGTTTGTGAAACTTTTACCTTATAATATTTTTTATTATTATAATAATTAAATCACGAAACAAATACTCTTACACTGTGTACAAGTTAGTACAGAATTATAGCTATAAAGTGAAGGCATACGAAAGGAATATTTTTCTACAGTTATCCCTAGTAACAGGTGACGGGCTAGAGAAAACGTAATTCTTCCGACACTTCTACAAACCGTTGGTAAACATCTCGTATATATTTGTATAAATTTTTATACTGTGGGTGCATGTATCATGTTTGTGTGTTAAATAATGTGTTTCTAATATAATTTTGAAAAAAATATCATAGATAGATTAAGGGAAATGTCTATATTAACGTAATATGTGACATTAATGCGCCCAAGAGATTATTATTATTACTATTATTATTACTATTATTATTATTATTATTATTATTATTATTATTGCATCAAGAGTAGAGAGACTCTTAGTGACTTTAATGTGTACCTACATGCCAGCACAGTGTGTAAGTTTATTTAGGTACAGGTGTACACAAGTTTAATTATCAAGTACAATACATATAAAATATACAATAACTTTAAAACACTTGAAATTTTGGAAAGTTTCCAGACATAATAAGGAGATGTGCTCAGGGAGAATGTAAACAAACTCGGTGGGCTGCTGTGACCGTATTAGAAAGACAGGTGGGGGAAGCCGTATAGCGAGTTTTGGTCATAATTTGAAATGTCCGTATTAGCGGAACGCCGTAAAGCGAAACGCCGTAAAGCGGGGCCCTCCTGTATACACAAATACAGTTACATAGATTATCATACATAGCAGTGTATGTATAGAGGACCTAGGATAACCCAGAAAATATATGGCAAGCTTGGGCTTGCCATATATGATTTTTGGTAAATATTTTTTTTTCTCGGTTGTTTGTTGGGCTTTCTCATTGAAACTTGAGCAGTGTATGATGGAAAGATGCTTCTTAACGTACAACAAAAATATAAAAGACGGACGATAAATAAGGGAGTTAACTTCTCAGCCATTAGCCGCCTCTTTGCAGTATATTTTCGTATGGTTTTTATGGTTGTATTCTCATTTTTTGGACTCAGAATGGAAGATATATTACAGAAATAGACATGATTTTGATTGCTTTCATGAAGAAAAGTACCTTGAAATTGAGCTCAAAGTAGCGGAAATGTTTGATTTTTGCCGATGTTCAATGAACTGTGTAAGTCAAGATGGTTAATTTTATTAAGTGTATTCTAAATTAACCACTCTGTAATTCGGCAAACTCGGTAATCCAGCACACTACAGGTCCCAATGATGCCGGATTTGTGATGGAGGACCTGTATAATTTACATGACTTGACATTTCATTAACATCTTTCACTTATGTGCTTAACCCTTTGAGGGTCGACAGGCCCTCTCCGAAACTCGTTCTCAGGGTCGGCCAAATTTCAAAAAAAAAAAAAATTATTTTTTCTTATGAAAAAATAGAGTTTTTTTTTCTAAACATTATAGGATAAACAAAAAAAAATTTACCATCAATACTTACGGAGATATGGATGCATGAAGTTTGCAGAAAATGAGCCGCGTATGGCAACAGCGGCGACTGCCGCTCACCCGGTAAACTTTAGTTTACTTGTATTTGAAGGTTTGTTGTTTTTTTCACTATTTTATTTTTCACATAACTTATTTTGGCCTGTGAGACCAAAGTTTAAAGGTGCAATGTACATATATACACTCGTTGTATACAACACAATAAGCACACAAACATAATTATCAATATATTTTTTACAAAATTTGTTTACAAAAAAAAACAATACAAAACTTTGTTTTTATTATTGTTTATAAATTTTTTTCCAAATATCAGTCACTGAACTATTCCCTATTAGTTCTGCGCTTGGGAACTCTAAAACATGGTGTCAACAAAATGGTGTTTTTTTTTTTCTCCTATTCTATCTTTTCAATCTGTCTCTTCTTTCTATCTGTCTATCTATCTCTGTTCACGGTACACTAAATACAAGTTACTAGTATAAAAATTTCTGGTAACCCCAAGAAATAAAAACAAAATGTTACTCTGCTTGAAGATGTGAGTAAAAGGGTGACACAGTCTTGGGCTCTCTGAGACGAGAGTGACGGATAGACAGATAGCAGGAGTTGCGACGGACAAATAGACAGACAGAAAAGTTAGGTACCGTACCAGTGTACTAGTGTTCCCCCCTCCTCCCCCTCTTCTTCCCCCTTCCCCCTCTTCCCCCACTCTCCCCATACTCTTTCCCCTTCCCCCTCTTCCTCTTCCCCCTCTTCCTCTTTTACTTTCCTCTTCCCCCTCCTCCTCTTCCTCCTCCTCCTTTCTTCCTCTTCCTCTACTCTTCCCCCTCCTCCTCTTCTTCCTCTTCCCCCTTCCCCCCAATCTTCCTCGTTACTTTCCTCTTCCTCCTCCTTTCCTCTTTTTCCCCTTCCCCTACTCTTCCTCTTCCTTTCTCCTCTTTTCCCCCCCCTCTTCCTCCCTCTTTCTTCCTTTTCCCCCCACTCCTTCTTCCTTGTTTCCGTGTAAAATTTCAAGGAGTCCCCAGTGCAAAGTGACATTTAGCTCATTACTCTTTCCCCCCCCGGCGTCAAAACAAGGGGTCGGATGCTGTTCCCCTCCTCCTTCTATCTAATTATTTTTTCCCATTCTATTGTCTGTTATCTCTGTCTCACAGGTAACATAAAATTCAAGAAAACATGGTATAAAATTTCCCAGGGTAAACCCCAAAAAACCAGACAAGTGCATTCTGCTTGAAGAGTGAGTAAAAATGATGAGCCGTCTTGTGGCTCTCTGGACAGGAGCTGATGGTAGGGCGGGAGTTGACAGACAGGCAAAAAAGACAGACAGAAATGTTAGTTCCCGCAAAAAAAAAGGGAGGGCGTGTTCATCTATTTTTGGCATCGGGTTACCCCCTTTACCCCATCAAAGTCAGCACTTACAGTGTTTTTCCCTTATCTTGTTACTGTCTGGGGAACATTTTTATTCAAATTTTATTATTACCCATTATTTTATTATGTATTATTATTATTTTATTATTATTTTTATTATTTGTATTTTATTTTATGTTTTTATTATGTATTATTGTTTCATTACGTATTCTTCTTTTCCCCCTCCTCCCCTTCCTCCCCCTTTCCTCTTCTTTCCCCCTCCTCCCCCTCCCCTCTTCTTCTTCCTCCTCCCCTCCTCCTCCCCCTCTGCCCCCTCCCCCCTCTTGCCTCCTCCTCCTCTTGCCTCCCCCTCCTTTGCCTCCTCCTCCTCTGCCCCCTCCTCCCCTTCCTCTCCTCCTCCCCCATTCTTGGAACAAGTTTGAAGGCTTGTAGTTAAATCATATCTTTTCCACCAATCTCACATCTGAGTCTGGGATTTTGGGAAAAAGGGTTTCCTCTTTGATTCTGGTACAACTGAAAAGGCCCAGCACAGAGGGGGAAGGTGTGGGTTTTCTGGGTTTTCCTCACTAATTTCCCTATTTTGGGCTTAGTTTCGGTCAAAAAACCCCACCCGAACCTTTAAAAAATATCTTCACGTCACTTCATCTGATTAGACTGTCACTGGGGAACAAAAGTGTCCCAATTCCCGGGGTGAGGAACTTCTTCCACGGCAGGTGGGGGAAAATTTTGTACTATGATGGATTCCCCAAAGCACCATGGGTCCCCGATTTTTTCTATGCGACACCCCCCACACAACCCATTCTCTCCTCTAGGTTATCGCCCTTTTTTGTGAGATTTTAGGCCCCTGAATTTTTTTCGTAAGTAGACAAAAACCCCTACGCGTAAGACGTACTAGTACGACGAAAACCCTCAAAGGGTTAAAACTAAAATATTCCTGATACATTAAACACTAACATGTTTTATCTCCTGTATGTACTTGTATATGTTTCACAAGACTGCTTTTATGACTAAAACATTTCACACACACTGAACACTGAAATGGTTTATCACCTGTATGTATTCGCATGTGTGTCACAAGATTGATTTTTTTAGTAAAACATTTCAGACACTCTGAACACTGAAATGGTTTATCACCTGTATGTATTCGCATATGTGTCACAAGATTGATTTTTTTAGTAAAACATTTCAAACACTCGGAACACTGAAATGGTTTATCTCCTGAATGTATATGCATATGTGTCACAAGATAGCGTTTTAGACTAAAACATTTCAGACACTCTGAACACTGAAATGGCTTTTTTTCTGTGTGTATTTGCATGTGTGTCACAAGATTGGTTTTTTTACTAAAACATTTCAGACACTCTGAACAATGAAATAGTTCATCTTCTGTGTGTATTCTTACATGTGAAAGAAGATAGCGTTTTAGACTAAAACATTTCAAACACTCCGAACACTGAAATGGCTTTTTTCCTGTGTGTATTTGCATATGTGTCACAAGATTGGTTTTTTTACTAAAACATTTCAGACACTCTAAACAATGAAATGGTTTATCTCCTGTATGCATTCCCATATGTCTCAGAAGATAGCGTTTTAGACTAAAACATTTCAGACACTCTGAACACTGAAATGGTTTAGCTTCCGTATGTACTTGCATATGTCTCACAAGACTGCTTTTATAACTAAAACACTGCAGACACTCAGAACACTGAAATGGTTTATGTCCCGTGTGTACTCGCATATGTGTTACAAGAGGACCTTTTATGCTAAAGCATTTCAGACACTGTGAACACTGAAATGGTTTTATTTTCTTTATACTTTTTCACATTTTTCAAGAGATGGTATTTCATTTTAAAATATTTAATCATTCAACAGTACTATCATTAATCTTTATGTACTCTCATACATATTTCGAGATTTATTTTTTGGTAAACTATTTTGGACACTGAAGATACAGTATTCCTCATGAATATATTACCATATTACAAATTTTTTAGGGGAAACTATTTTTATGCATGGCAGTCTTAAAAGACTGCCATGATTTTTCTTGTGTATGTGTGTGTAAAACACACTGAAGAATATTTTTTATTGTTTTTCTTAAGTTTAAACAGATTTTTTTCTGAAAATTCTAAACTACAGTATTATTAACTTGTAATTTTTCTATCAATTGCTGGCCAGTTAAAAATTCATTAGTCACAAGTGTTGCTCTTCTTGCAGTACTGAAGATGTAGTGTCTGGGATGATACAACTTGGTAGTGTTCCACAAAATACTTCTGCAACAGAAACACGAGTCACTACAGTGCTATATTCTACCATTACCAACACAACATAATGAACTAGAAAACAACAAATTTGTCTGCATTATCATGTTTCACTAAATAGAATCGCAACTTATATTTTTAAGTTCTAAGAGAAATAAAGAAGTTTTCAGGCAAGATGTGCTACATCTACATTTATCTTTAAAGATCTTACAGATAAATCAAATGTTAAATATAATAATTATTTTCTTAACTAATGATTGTGTAAACAATATGACAATGAACATAAATATTTTAAATTATTATATTCATGGGGAATATTGTTATTATTATTATAATAAAAAAGAAGCGCTAAGCCACAAGGGCTATACAGCGCTGCAGGGCAGGAAGGAACCTAGGGCATCAGGTGAAAAAGGGAGATGGACGAGTAATAGGTTACGGAGAACAGCGGGGCAGTGGACGGTGAAAGGGTAGAGTGCAGCAAGAGATTGAGCTAGAAAGGGCTGAGGGGAGTGCGAAAGGTATCATCATCAGAGTTTGTGGAGTAAATCAGTCATTGTCAAGAAGTCAATGAGAGAGTCAGGATTAACCCGAAAATGGTCCAAGCAGATCTACGTTCACATGTGTAGTGCTACAAAAGTAGATCTACGTTTTTCTTACATATTTTCAAATGTAACAAAAAAAAAAGTAGATCAAAGTTTTTTACACATTTTCAAATGTAAAAAAACACAAAAAGAAGATCTACTTTTTTTACATACTTTCAAATGTTGAAAAAAACTTTTATATATATGTTTGGACGTTTAGGGTTTTTTAAAGGGGGTCCATCAGCAAAAGGGGAAGGGTTTAAAGAGAGGTAGAAGCGGAGACAACTTTGGAGATAAATTCTGTGTGCTCTTTGATAGAGGGGCAGTCTAACAAAATGTGGCAAATCGTTATGGAACTTGACAGCCCCAGAGGGAACAGGGTGCCTCCCCATGAAAACCCCCATGAGTAAGCGGGGGTTTGGCCAAAATGTGAAGGTGGAGAGAGTGGTCTCCCAACCTCAGCACTGATGACAAGAAAGAGGCCAGAAAACCTATGCTGGGTTTAATAGAATGAAGTTTTTTACCGAGCAGAGCTGACCAACATTATTGCCAAAGGTGTAAAGGTGGGTAGTTTTCAACAAAAAGTCCAAAAATGGAACAGCTCTTATAAAATTGGGTAGGTATGTACTGCAAACGGCGCAGGCGCTGTTCATTCCCCCTGACTCGACATGACCAGGGCCCCAACAAAAAACAATATCTTTTGCTTGGAGGATCGGCGTACCCAAAGTTGGTACGGAGAACTAGGGGTGAGGTGTATCAAATTTTGTAAGCCTGTAGAGCACTAAGGGATCTGAGATACCACAAATGATGACACAGGATAGATGCGATAGAGTAGTGCGCAAAAATGGGATACAATTTAGCATAAAAATGATAGCCGAAGATGTAAAGCCCCCCCCGACGCTGTTCGGAAACACTGCTGCGATCCCAGCCGTCTGAAAAACTTAGAGCCATCTGTGTAACAGCGATGGCATGAGAATGAGAGTGGAAGTGATAAGAAAAAAGGAGCGGAAGCCCCCATAGGGAGTTGGGCTTTCGGCAAGGGGGTTTGGAAGAACAGACCCGAACGCTGGAAAATTTCCAAGGGGGTAAAAAGTGAGATGCTACATGAAACATATAAGGTGGTAATGAAGGGGAAAACAAGAGTAAAGTAGGGGGAAGAAAAAGGGGACGGAGCAAACAGGGGCGGCGAAACAAAAAAAGAATGTTTTAAAATTTGGGGACCTTTTATAAATGGAAGGATTGGGGATCGTGAGAGCGTAATAGTGCGAAGGCAAAAGGGCATCCGGCGATCAGCAAGGGGTGGAACATTCGTTTTGCATAGAGGTTCAAAGGGGAAAAAGCAAAAAAAACACCAAAAGGATAAACTAATCCCTTTGGGGATGGATGGGTTAAAGGTAGAGGAGTGGGAGAGGTGATCATTGGTCACCATAATGAGTTTCAATAAAAAGAGGGTGAATGTAGGGAAGCAGAGTTCAACGATCGTCCCCAGGAAAAAATGGAAGGGTTTTTTTAAAAAGGTTTAGCCGGCTGTACAAGTTGCCTTCGGAGGTAATGTGAGGGTTTTCCGGATACCCACGGCAAAGAGGCCCTAGAAACCTGACTGATCACGTTCGGGGATGGGAGCCCTAGAGTACAAAGGGGTGATCGGAGTGACAGGCGTTAGTGAAAGTAATTTGGGGAGTTTTGGTATGGAAAATTTAAACCCCTGCGTGGGGCCAGTGGAAAAAAAAGGTTGCCCACTGCGGGGAAAAAAACTGTAATGAGATGACAGTCAGCCCCTGCACAAGCAATAGCGAAGTCATCAACATGATGATGACCAATATTGGGGGGGGGGTAGCAGAAGGCAAAAAATTTTAGCAAGGGAAAAAGTGTTGTGCTCGAAACACCCGAGGGGGCCCCCCAGCTTTGCGGTCCGGGGGGAAAGCACATTATTGACTCGAAAACGGAATGTTGTCGTTAAAAATTTTTTAAGGAAGGATGGTAGATTGCCTCGGAGGCCTAAGGAGTGGGCTTGGGCAAAACATTATACCTCCAAGTTGTGTCATATGCCTTCTCAAGGTCAAAAAATATGGCAATAACCGAGTGATTATTCGCAAAGGCATTACGAACATACGTATCTAAGCGTAGTAAGGGGTCTATGGTAGAGCGGCCCTTACGAAAGCCATATTGACTAGTGGAGAGACTGTTATGAGTCTCTAAATACCACATTAAACGTCGATTTACCAGATGTTCCATCACTTTGCAAACTGCACTAGTAAGAGCGATGGGACGATAGTGGGAGGCATCATGTTTTGTAGTACCCGGCTTGCGGAAAGGGAGAACAATGGTAGATTTCCACAGCTGGGGAAGAACTCCTTGTGCCCAAATAAGATTGAAGAGGTGTAAGAGGACTACAAGGGCTGACTGATGTAAATGTTGTAACATACGAATATGAATGTCGTCAGGCCCAGCTGCCGATGATTGGCAAGCTGAGAGCGTTGCCTCCAGTTCCTGAAGTGTAAAAGGCACATTATACTGTTCTTCTCTGAGAAGAAAAGTCCAAGGGTACTAACTCTCTGGCAGACTTTGAGGAAAGAAACGGGGGGCATAGATGGAGCCCCCGGGAAATACGGACCAGATGAGTGCCAATTTCAATGGCAACGTCAAGAGGGTTTGCTACATCAATACAGGTGACCCGTAGAACAGGAGCTGGGTCAGGAGAGTATTTACCACTCAATTTCCTCACTTTTTTCCAGACTGCACTCATAGAGGAAGCAGAGGTGATAGTGGAAACATAGTCTCGCCAGCAAGTGCGTTTAGCGTCACGGATGACACAGCAAGTGATCGCAAGCTTCTGCTTAAAATCAAGAAGTCTCTCATCGGTTCTATTGTACTGGTACCTGACCCATGGAGCACGTTTCAAACGTACTGCACGAGCACAAGCAGGAGACCACCAAGGCACGCACTTCTGAGAATGCCTGCCTGAGATTTGGGGTATAGAATGAGAAGCTGTGGTATAAACTGATGTTGAGAAGAGGTGTAAGCTCATCAATGGAGGATGAAGAAGGAACCTCACTAAAAGCAGCGAGTTGCGAGTAAAGGTCCCAATTTGCCCGATCAAATTGCCAGCGAGGGCTACGGAAAGGTGGTGAATATGAAGGAGAAGTAAGAATGATTGGAAAATGATTGCTGTCATGCAAGTCCGGTAGAACAGACCAGGTGAAGTCTAGTGCAGTGAAGGAAGAGCAGACTGATAGATTGATGCAAGAGAGAGTATGAGTACGAGGATCAAAATACGTGGGAGTACCCGTATTTAAAACATGGAGGGGGTGAGAGGCGAGAAAAGCCTCCAACTGGATGCCACGTGAGTCACAATGAGACCCCCCAGAGGAAATGGTGGGCGTTAAAATCACCAAGTAACAGAAGTGGTGGTGGTAAGGATGAAATGAGATATAAAGAACATATTGTAAACCACTTATTCAAGTGGATACGGGCTGCAGTGTAATGCAGCGAGGTATGGACAAATAGTTGACAGTACGGAATATCACTGCGTAGAAGAAGGGCACTTTCATTAAAGGTCCCATCTGAGAAAGGATCCGAAGAATACAATAAATTATAGCCTGAGATAGGTTGGAAAACAGCCGAGTGTAATTTTGGTTCTTGTAAGCAAGCACCAACAGGGGAAAACCTGGAAAGCAACATCTGAAGCTCACCCCGATTACCCCTGAGGCCGCGGATATTCCACTGTAAATAGGCCATGATTGGCGATGAAGAAAATATCAGGAATCTGTAGGTAAAGGCACCTACGGACTAGAGGGGTTAGAAAAGTCAACGTGTGGTGGCATTGGAAGACGTTCAAGTAGCGAAGGAATGGAGCGTTGCAACCAAGAGGACCTCAGCACCGCTAGTAGCGCAGATGCAGCATGGAACCCGTGCCATACCCTACCCTTCATGCCAGTAAACCAGCAATCCGGGATAGCAACCTCACATCTGCCGAGCTACCTCGGTGGACAAAAGAGAGGGATATCCGCCACAAAGGATACCTCCTTCGGCCACCACCCCCGGAATCCGAAAGGTGGCTTCCAGAGATACATCTGTCGCCCGAAAGACACCCAAAGCCACTCTCCAGGATACCGGAGAGGAACGGAAATTTAAATTTTTTTTTGGGGGGGGGGGGAAAAAAAAAAAAAAAAAAAATTTTTAAAAAAAAATTTTTAAAAAAAAATTTTTAAAAAAAAGGAATTCCCCCGGGAAAAAAAATTTTTTTTAAGGGGGAAAAGGGTTTTTTTTTTTTCCATTTTTAAAAAAAAAAAAAAAAAGGGTTTTTTTTTTCCCCCCCAAAAAAAAAAAAAAAAAAAAAAATTTTTTTTTTTTTTTAAAAAAAAATTTTTCCCGGGGGGGGGGCCAATAAATTTAAAAAGGGGGAAAAAAAAAAAAAAAAAAAAAATTTTTTTTTTTTTTTTCCCCCCCCCCGGGGGGGAAAAAAAAATTTTTCCAAAAAAATTTTTTTTTTGGGGGGGGGGGTTTAAAAAAAAAAAATTTTTTTTCCCCCCGGGGGGGTTTTTTTGGATTAAATTTGGAAAGGGGTTTCCCAATTAAATTGGGGGGGGACCAAAAAAGGGGAAGGGGGGGGGCCCCCCCCTTTTTAATTAAAAAAAAAATTTTTTTTTTAAAATTTTTTTAAAAATTTGGGGGGGAAAAAAAAAAATTTTTTTTTTGGAAAAAATTTTTGGGGGGGAAAAGGGGCCCGGGGCCCAACCCCCCTCCCCCCCCTTTTACCCCAAAAAGGGGGAAAAAAAAACCCTTTTTTGCTTTTTTTAAAAAGGGGGGCCCAAATTTTTGGGCCCAAAAGGGGGTTTTTTTTTTCCGAAACCCCCTTTTGGGGGTTAAACCCCCCCAAAAAAAAATTTTTTTGGGGTTTAAATTTTTTTTAAAAAAAAAAAAAAACCCCCCAAAAAAAAAAAAACCCCAAAAAAAAAAATTTTTTTTTCCCCCCTTTTAAAAAACCCCCCCGGGGGGGGGGTTTTTTTTGGGGGGGTTAAAAAGGGGGGGCAAAAGGGGGGAGCAGAAGCCCCAGGGTTTGGGATTTGAGAAAAGGGGTTTTTAAAAAAAAAGGACCGGGCCGGGGAAAAAATTTCCCGGGAGGGGGGAAAAAGGTGGGGTTTTCCAAATATAAACAGGTAAAAGGGGTAAAGAAAAACCCGGGGGATGTAAGGTTAAGGGGCCCAAAAAAGAAAAAAGGGACGGAAAATCAGGGGGGGGAAAAAAAAGAATTTGGTTATTTTGGGTTTGGAAATTTAAAAAAATTTTGCGGGTCCCGTGGAAAAAAAACAAAAATGGTTCCCCACGGCGGAAAAAAACAAATTTTGGAACTTTGCTTTTTGAAAATAAACCTCTCCTACAAACTCAAAAACCCCACCAACAAAATTTTTTACCCCCTTTAAAAATTTCTTAAAATAAATTTTAATCCAAAAAATTCCTTTATTTTCTTTAAAAAAAAAAACCCCCCCCCAATTAAACCCCAACCACCCCAAAAAATAACCAATTTTTTTAAATTTCACCCCCCACCCCCAAAACCAAATCAAATTTCCCAATAAACCCCCAAATTCCCCAAAACCCCCCCTTTAAAACCTCTTGTCATTCCACATTCCCCCCCCCCCCTATATCAAAATTATTTTCATTAATCCAACTTAGTGAAATAATTTTATTTTTCCCCCCCCAAAATTTTAAAACCCCCCCCAAAACCCCCCCCCCCTTTTAAAAAAACCTTTTAATAAAGAGACAGGCTGGGGTTGACAGAAAAATACGTTTACAAAGATTTGTTTTTGGGTGGAAAAAAGAGGAAATTCATTATGAAGTAAAGAAGGGGTGCCCCAGAAAAATTTCCCGGAACCCCCTTATTTTGATACCGGGGAAAGAAATTAAAAGATAACCGTGGGGGGGGCACAGAAAAAGGGGGTTTAAGGGAAGGTTTTGGTAGTTTGCCCTTTTGGATTTTCAAAGGGAAAGTTGGTTGGGAAAAACTTTATTGGGGGAAAGTTGTGTCGCCTTTCAAGGTTGACAAAATTAAAAGTTTTTTTTATTCGCAAAGGAATTAACGAAAATAAGTTTAAACTTTTAATTTCCCAATTTAAAACCCCCCCCCCCAAATTTTTACCCTTTCCCCCTATTAAAATTTAATATTCTTTTTTTTCCCCTTTAAATTTTCCCTTAAATTTTAAAACCTTCCCCCTTTCCAATAGACGGGCCTCGTAGGGAAGGTTTGGGACCCCCAAAAGGGGCGGGGGGCAAAGTTTTGTAACCCGGTTTGGGAAAAGGAAAGAACAAGGTTTGGGTTTTACAAGCTGGGAAAATAGTCCCAAAAAGTTTGGAAAAAGGGAAAAGGGACTCAAGGGCGAATTTAAAAAGGGGGGAAAACATCCCGAAATTGGAAGGTGCGGGCCCCGGGCCGGTTCAAGTCAGGCGTTCCTCCGCAGTGAAAAAAAGGTTTTTAAGGGAAACCCTTTTTAACTGTTTTTCTAAAGAAAAGTCCTAGGGTCCCCCTTAACTCCCCGGGGGGGCCAAAACTATTGAGGAAAAAAAGGGGGATAGTAAGACCCCGGGGGAATTTTTAAAGGCCCAGAGGGGAGGTGCCAATTTCAAGGAAAAATTTTCAAAGGGGTTTGTTTCAAATAAAAGGGTGCCCGTAAAAACGGGGGGGGGTTAAGGGAGTATTCCAAACCTCCTTTTCCCTTCCCCTTTTTTAAACCAGAAAAAAAATCATAGAGGAAGAAAGGGGTTTGAATGGAAACATTAGTTCTCGCCTCCCAGAGGTTGGTTTGTTTAGGTACCCTTCCGCAAGGAGAAGGGTTTAAAAATTAAGGGAAAATCTCCAAAAACGGCCTTTTGTAGGGAAAGGGAAAGGGGACGTTTCAAACGTAGGTAAAAAAAACCCCCCAAAGGAGCCTCAAAGGGAAACGCTCTTTAAAGGGCTGCCTAAAAGGTTTGGGGTTTTAAAATGAGAAGTGGGTTTAAAAACTGTTGGGAGTAAAAAAGGTTAAGGTTCAACAATGGGGGGTTAAAGGGAAGGGTTCCCCCAATTGGGGAAAGAAGCGGGTTGCAAAATTTTTAAAAGGTTTTAAAATTTGCCCGCGGAAAATTTCCCCGGAGGGTACGGAAAGGGTGTGGGAAATATTGTGGAGAAAGTTTGTTTGGGAAAAGATTGGTGGGGGGGAATCCAAAAAATACAGACGGTGAAGTTTTATAAAAACGGGAAGGGAAAAGGCGACGGGGGAATTATGAAGGGGGGAAAGAGTTATAAGGCGGGATCCCAAATACAAAGGGGAAAATATATTAAAAACATGGAGGGGGTGAGGGCAAAAAGTCCCGGGAACCAGGGGGGTTGAGTAAAAATAACCCCCCCAAAACCCTGGAAAGGGTGGGATTTTTAAATCACCAATAACAAAGGGTTTAAATGGAATTAAAAAATTATAAAGGAAAACAAAAATTGTAATAATTTATTCGTTAAAACGGGCTCCCAGTTTTTATGCAGCAAAGGTTTTGGGGGCCCCAAAATAGTTGACACGAAGGAATACCTCTGGGGTAGAAAAAGGGGGCATTTTCATTAAAAGGTTTCCCATCTGAAAAAAGGGGGAAACCCGAAGAATACAATTTAAAGATTTATAGCCCGGGAAGATGGGTTTAAAAAAAAAACAGCCCAAATTTGTTAATTTTGGTTTTTTTTAAGCAACCCCCCAAACGGGGGAAAACCGGGGGAAAACCAAAAAATCTAAAGGGGCTCCCCCCCAAAAATTTAAACCCGTTTTGGGGGCCGGCGGAAATTTTTCCCACTGTAAAAAAGGCCCCATGTTTGGGAAAAAGAAAAATTTTCGGGAAAATCTGTAGGAAAAGGAAACCTTAGGGGGACTGGGGAGGGGGTTAGAAAATTTAAAAAATTTGGGTGGGGGCTTTGGAAGGGGTTCAAGGTTAGCGAAGGAAATGGAGCTTTTAAAAAACCAAGAGGACCCCCACACCGAAAAGAAAGGCGCAGTTTGCAGCAGGGAAAAACCCTTTGCCAAAAACCCTCCCTTCTTGCCATTTAAAAAAAAAACCCCGGGGAAAAGGCCCCCCTTTCACATTCCCGGGGTTTTCCTGGGGTGGACAAAAAAAGAGGGATATCCCCCAAAAAAAGGGATACCCCTTCGGCCACCCCCCCCGGGGAAAATCCAAAAAAGGGGCTTCCTAAAATACTTTCTGTCCCCCGGGAAAAAGGGGGGACCCCCAAAAAAGCCACTCCCCGGGAAACCCGGGGAAGGGGGAAATGGGGGGACATCCCCCGGGCGACCCAAAGTTTCCCACGGGCCAAATTTACGCCACCCCCAAAGGGGAAACCTTTAAATTTGGAAAATGGGAGGGAAACCCCCAAAAACAGTCCCCTTTTCCCCCTTCCCTGGGGAAACTAGGGGCCCCCTGGGGGAAAAAAAACCCCAAAAAAGGCCCAAAAAGGGGAAAAGGGAAAAAGGGGGGGGTGGGGGGAAGGAGGGGGAAAAAGGGGAAAAGGGGGGTGGATGGGATGGGGGAAGGGGGGGGATTGGGGGGTAATTGGTTTTCGTCTGAGGAAGGGGGGCCCGGACGGGTTTAAAAATTTCTCGGGGACCAAGACCCTCTTAAACCAGGGCCAAAGGGGACCCCCCTTGAAGGGATGGGGAAATTTTTAATACAGGGGAAAAAAAATAAAATTTCAAAAATCCTTTTTCCGGGAAAACCCTAGTTCAAAAAGTGGGTTTAAAGTTTGAAAAAGGGGCGGGGAAGCAGAAATTTCCCCAATAAAAAAATTAAGGGGAAATTCCCCCCACTTAATCCGGGTTCCAAAAAAACCCAAAAAAAAAATTACAAAAAAAAAAAAACCCTTTATGGGTTAAAGTTATTGAAATTATAGTTTTACATTATTTCAAAACAAATATAGTGTACAATTTTTAAATTTAAAATTGAAATAAACAAAATAAAAAAAGCCATTTTTAATTCCCTTTTATAAAAAGTTTTGGGGAGGAACTGAAGATAGAGGGGGGAAGGAGGGGGGATTTGGGGGTTTTAAGGTTTTTGGGGAAAAGGGCAATCCCCCTCCAAAAAGGACTTTAGGAAATCAAAAACCCCTTTTTGGGGTTTTAATTCCCCCTTTCTTGTTTTTTTAAAAAACCCTTTAAACCCGGTCCAAAACGTATTTTTACGTTTTTTCAAAATCGGGAAAGTAGGTAAAAAAAATATTAGTTCTTCTTTTTTGTTTTACTTTTGGGAAAAAAAACTTTTGGTAAAACGGTCGTTTTGTTTGGGGCCCCTTTTAAAAGGGTTTTAATGCCACTAGGCCCAGTTTTAAAGAGAACTGGCCCCCCTGTCTCAAAAAAAAATATTTTGTCCCCCCCCGCCCCTCTGGGGTTTGGGAAAACTTTTTTCCCAAAGGTTTCCCAAAAATTGGGACATGGGTTTCTGTCAACGTTGTTGTTGCAAAGTTTGGGTTTTGTTTCAGCTTGCTGGGGGTGGGAATTTTCCCCAAATAAAAAAAACTTTTGGGAAAACATCTTTTCCACTTGGAGCTTTTTTTCTCCCAAAAATCTTTGGAATCGGTATGAAAAACTTCCTTGCCCTTTTCAAAAAAATAATCGTTCTTAAAAAAACACTATCCCTTTCCCCATTTCTTTATTCTTAAACCCAAACCCCTCCCAAAACCCCAAACTTCTCAACCCTGATCCAAATTGTTTTTGGGGGTCTTTTTTTGGTTAGCACTTTCAAAAAACCTTTGAAATTTATAAAAATTTCCTTGATTTGTTTTTTTTTCCCGGGGTTGGGAAGGCAAGGGATAAAACCTTTTTTTTCCCTTTTCACCCTGGCAAGCTCCCAACAAGTCGCACACCCATCTATCCCTTCTTATTTTTTCCCGTTTTAAACTTCTCCTTGGTGTTCCACTTTTCTTTAAAACCAAAAGGGGGTCCCAAATAGAAAGGGGTTTTTTTGGGCCCCCAATGGTAGCTTATTTCACAGTGTCAAAAAAGCCCCCTAAAAAAAAAAAAACAAATAAAATTAATTGTTAAAAAATGTTTGAATGGGGGGCCGGGAGGGTTAGTGTTCACTCAAGAAATTAACAAACCCCGCCCTGGTCAAAAGCGCCTCCCCTTTTGGGGGGGGAAAAAGGGGCGGGTGGGGGGGAACCGGGTCCTGGTACCTGGCGTTCAAAAAAGAAGGGGGCGTGTTTCGAAAAATGGGGGAAAAAAGGGGGTTCAAAAAAAAGCGGGTAAAAAAGACAAAGGGGTTTTTTGATAAAGGGATACATTCAAAAAATTTGGGAAGGGGTTCTCTTTTTAAAAATTTAAATTTAAATTTTTCAAACAAAATTTTTTCCAAAAAAACCAAAAAGGGGTCTTTCAGCACTGTCAGGTTGCCCGGTTTCCTAGAAGGAAATATAAATACAAAATTGTCAGAGGGGGGGCAGTTTTGTTGCAGGGGGTGTTCAGGGGGTAGAAAAAAAAACAAGGGTAGTAGTGAGTGTTTTTTACAAAAAACAAAATCACAGGGAAAAAAAAACTTATGACTTTTTCCAGTAAAAAAATTTGGAAAAAACCATTAACCCTTTGGGGGTACGCCAGGCCCTCTAAAAGGAAAATTTTTTTCTCGGGGGTTGGGCCAAAATTTTTTAAAAAAAAAAAAAATTAAATTTTTTTTTATAAAAAAGTTTAAAATTTCTTTTCCTGAACTTAATGACCCAGAGGTATTTTTTTTTTGAGGGGAAAAAAATTTTAGGAAATTATCCCCTTCTCGCAAAGTTAGGGGGTCTCGCAATGTATATGAAATAAAGCGTTTTTCCCCCCATTTTTTTTGGCCCTATTTTGGGCCCCCAATTCCAGGGGTTTTGTGGGCAAAAAAAATTCATAATTATTTCACTAAAATTTCCTTTTTTTTAAAGGGACCTAAATTTTAAAAGGGGAAAACCACCCATTTACCAAATTACAAAACTATCCAATGAAGTGGTCGGGAATTTAAAGGAAATTTTTTTCCCCCAATTTCACAAAAAAATTTTAAAAAAGTTGAAATTTTTCCAATGGGGTTTTCCGGAAAAAAAAACAGAAAAAAAAATTTTTTCCTTTGGCCCATTTTAAAAAACCATTTCCCTTTCTGTTTTTCTTTAAAGTCATGCCCCCAGGGCCCCCCCAAAATATTTTCCTTTTGGTTTTCCAATTTGATTTTTTTATTTCCCCTCAAAAAAAATAAAAATCTTTTTTTTAGGGCGGGGGAACTACGCATTTTTTGTAAAAATAGGGTAAAATAAAAATCAGCCCCCAATTTGGGTAAAAAGGGTTAAATTAAAATCCCCAATTTGCCCGTGTATTGGCCCCCAAAGCCCTTTGGAATTTGTTTACTTTTTGACCCTTTGGGAAAAATAAAAATTCAAAACTTTTTATCCCAACAAGGGGGAGGCTCAATTTCGGGTTTTACAGTGGGCCCCTTCGCCTAAACAATTTTAAAACTGTTCCTGAGGGGGTTTCAACGGTTAAAAGGGCGAAATTATCGTTAGGCGAATTAAATTTTCCCCCATAAGAAATAATGGAAAACCCAAAATTTAAAACCCGTTCCTGAAAAACCCCAAAGAAATGAAAAAAAAAATTTTTTTAAACAGGGAAATTTTTTTTTTTAAATTACAACCAAAACTAAAAGAAAAATTGCCCCCAAGTTACAGGGGCATTTTCCCTTTATTGAAGATCTGGTGATGTTTGGTTGGGATGGGGGGAAAAGGGGGGAGAGGTTGGTTGGTTTTAGTGTTAGAAGGGGAACCCCTCCTTTCCCTTTTGGGATTTGGGAGGAGAAAGGCCCCTTTTCCCAGGGTTTTTTCCCTTTCTTCTTTTAATCCCAAATTAGGAAAACCTGTTGAAGAGTCCACGGGAAACTTCTGTCGAAAACAAATTCGGGGTTCCAAAAAGAGGCCGGTTTCCTCTTTTCCCTTTTAAATTGACTTTCCTTGGGGTTTTAAAAACTTTGTCAGTGTAATAGTCCCCAGAAAACAGTTTCCCAATTTAGCTGTGGTAAAGGGGTGTTTTTTCCCCAAAAAAAGGGTTTTGCATTTTAAAAGCCACTTTGGGCAAACTTTTTCCTTAATCTTTAAAAAGAAAGGAACCTTCTTTAAATTTTTTTCGTTCCCCCTTTTTTTTCCCCAAAAGCATTTTTCCGGGGGTTTGTGGCCTCTTGCTGTTGAAGATGTTTTCTAGCAGCTATAGGGTTTTGTTCTTCATTGCCCTCCTCCCCCCAACTTTTTCCACTTTCCCCCCCAAACCTCCAACCCCAAGGAAATTTTTTTCACAGGGGGGGGCAAATTTGCAGGGGGTTTTTTTAAACCAGTCTTTTGAAAAAAAAGGCCCAAAGGTCTTGGGGTGGTAGCCCCTGGAAAAACTGAAGGGAAAGGGGATCATTTTGGTTTTTAAAACCCTTAGGAATGGGTTGGGGTGGTAAGGTTTTGGCGGGGAAAACTTTTGAAAACCCCCAAATTTTGTAATTTAAATATTACGAGTTTTTGGCGGGTAACTAGAAATAATAAAAAAACCAGGGGTAGATATTAAAAAAGCCGGGGGACCTTTGGGTGAAAGGGGGACGGGTAATGGGGTTTTAGGTAAGAAAAAAAATTAGAATAGGGCAGGAAAAAAGGGGAATTGGGGAAAGGGGGGAGGGGGGTTTTTCCCAAATTTTTTATTTTTGCAAATTTTTCCCCAAAAGGGGGCTGGGGAATAAAAAGATGGGGGGAGTTGGTTTATTTGGGCTAGTTGAAAGGATAACTTTTGTTTGTTTTTTGCCTTAACTGGGGACTTTGGTTTAATTCAAAAAAAGTCGGGGGGACCTTCCCCCTGGGGGAATTTTCATTTCAGGGTTTTTTAAATTTTTGTTCCAAGAAAAATTGGGGAAAAAGTTTTGGGGGGGAAAGGGGGGGGGGGGCCCATTGTTTGTTGAGTTTGCTTAAAACTGTTTGCATAAAAAATGGGTTTTAAAAGTCTAAAGGTAAAAAATCCCAGAGGTTGTTTGGATAGAATTTTTTCAGGGGGCATAAAAAAAAACTGTTTTTTGGGGGAGGGGATATCCCATCCCCCAATTTTTTTTGGTTTGGGGGGACCAAGGGGGGGAAAAAAAATTTGTATGGAAGAAAAATTGTTAAGGCCAAAAGGGCCCACGAAAAATTAAAGTAATTTTTGGGGGAACCTTTAAACTTTAGCCCCAATTTTGGGGGGGAAAATTTCTTGATTGGGGTTTTTAAAACCCATAAATTCAAGAAAGTTTTTTCGGGGGATTTTTTTTTGTTAAAGAAAGAAAGTTTTGTGCCCCAGGGAAAACCTAAAAAGGGAAATTTTTAAAACTGGGGGGCCCTTATTTAAAGGCCCAAACAATAAAAACCCCCTTGAAAATTATTTTGGGAAATTTCAGGGGGGGAAACCTTGGGTGCGGCACCCGAAATAAAAAATTTTTAAATTTAGCTTTGGGAAAGGGGAAGAAAAATTTAAATTTAGGGGTTAAACCCAAAAAACGGGCCCGGGGTTTTTTTAAACACTTAAAGCGTTTACTTTGGGTTTAGAAAAAACACTTATAAATTGTTGCCCGGGGGGTAACAAAAAGGAAGCTTTCTTTAATGACATTTTTTCTGAACCCCTTAAAAACTTTTCCCTGCTAAAAAGACCCGGGTTTAATCCCTTTATTAAAGAAAATTTAACCCAAATTTAAAAAAATGCCCCCCAAAATGGATGAAAAATTGGGGCCTCAAAATATTACTTGGGAAATTAAGAAAGGAAGGTATTAGGCGTTTAAAAAATTGAGGGGTCACTTTTTTGGAATTTCCCATTTTAAAATTGAAAATTTAAGAGGGCCCATTAAAAAGGGGATAAAAAAAAAGGCAAAAAAGGGAAACCTATGAAATTAAATTTTGCTGGGGGAATTCAAAAAACAAACCCCAAATAAAAAGTTTTTTTCCAGGTCTTAAAAACAAAATTTTAAAGGTTTTAAGATAGGCCCCCTTAAAAAAAAAATTTGGGGCCCTTTTAATGAACCAAGAGAAATAAAAATTTTTTCCCTTGATTTTAAAAATTTAAATTTTCTCTCATTTTTTTACCCACAGGAAGACACTAAAAAATTTTATTCCAGAAAATTAAATTTTTTTCCCCCACCCCCCCCGGGGGGTTGGGGGTTAAGAAAATTAAAAAATTTTTTTTTTAAACACCCCAAGGGGTCATTTAGGGGGAAAAGGGGTTGGGTGAAGCAGATGGACGGGCGGGAACCCAAAGAAAAAGTCGGGGGGTTCTGATGGGTTTTTTTCCCAAGGGTTTTTTAAAGGGAATCCCAAAATTTTGGAATTTTCTGTGCCCCATTAAACTAATTTTTTTTTAATTTTTTTTCTCTTAAAAAAAAGGTTTGTAGTGTCTGATATGTGAAAGAGGGCCCTAAGGGTAATTTTCCAAAATTTTTAAAAACCCGGGGGGAAAAAGGTCGTTCCGCCCAAATTCCCGGGGCCCAAAAAAAGGCCTACCTCAATTGTGGGCCCAAAATTACTGGGAGTCAATTATAGTTTGGGGTTTTATAAGAAAGCCATCTCGAAAAAAGAAATGGGCTTAAAATTAATGAAAATCAGATGGTTAAAAAGGGGGGGGGAGGCCGGTTTTTTGTCAAAAACTAATTTATTAACTTTCTTCAGTAAAGCTTTTGGGGTTTTTTGCCCAAAAATTAAAGGAAATTTAAATTTTATTTTATTTACTTAGATTTTAGAAAAAGGCCCTTTTGTTTTAAGGGGCCCCCGCAAAATTCGATGTTAAAAAAAAATTGCGGCCCTGGGCGGGGGGGAAAAATTGTTGCTCTCGTGGATCGAGTAAAAATGGCTCATGCCCCGGGAAGAAATAGGGGGTTGCCAAAAAAGGGGGGGTTAAATCCGAGGGGGGGAATTCTAAAAACAAGGGGGTTTCCCAAAAGGGATCAGTTTGGGGCCCTTTGGGTTTTTTTATAATTTATATAAATTTGGAATTTTTGATTGGGGGAATTTTCCTATTTGTTTATAAACCCAAATTCGCCCGTTTAAAAACCCCAAAGGGATAGGTGGGAAAAATTTTTTCCCAAAAAACATAGATGTTTTGGAACTTCGGGAGGATTTAAAAAAAACTCTATTCTTGGGTCAAAATGGTGGCAGATCCCGTTCAATGTAGTTTAAAATGAAGGTTTTCTAAAAGTTGGGGGAGTGCCCCTTTTAAACCCACTATTTCTTAAAAGGGTTTAATGTGTAGAATTAAAGGCCATACGGTTTGGGCAAAAAATTGGGGTTTGGGGTTATGGTGGGGCAGAAACCTTTAAAAAACCAAAAAGGGAAAATCCCAAAAAGCAAAAAACGTAAAAAAGGAAAAAAAATAAAATTACTGGGATTTATAAAAAGGGAAGTTTTTAAAGCAAAACGGTGTCCGGAAGGGTTCATACTGCGCTTTATACATAAATTGAAAGGGGGCCCTCAATTTTAGGTTTAAATGCAGTTTCAGTTCGGGGTTTTCCTTATTACAAAAGGGAACAAAAAATTAACCGACAAAAAAAACATTCGGGCTTAGGGGGGGTTTTAAATAAATACATGGGGAATTATGAAATCTTCCTTATAAAGGGAAAAGTTTTGAAAGGAACTTTAAATTTTAACATTACTTGTTAGACGGAAAAAAATGAGGGGGGGGGAAACCTGATTTAGTGTTTAAAGGGGAAGTTTTTAGGAAATTTAAAAAAGGGGATGTTTAAAAGGTTTTCTTGGGAGTGTCTCTCCAAGGGGGAAAAAACCCCGGGCAGAAAATGGGTTTTTAAAATTAGTTTTAAGTTTAGTTTGAAAAGGGAACAAAGGAAAAGGTTTTGGTTTTGGGGAAAATAGGGTTAAGTTGATGAGTTGGAACAGTCTTATCTGTTGGGTTTTTGGGAGGCAGTGGAATTTGGGTTTTTGAAATCTTGGGGGTTGGGGGATAAGAAACATGATTTGGGAGGGGGGTTGGTTTTTAAAGTGGGGGTTTTTCACATCAAAAGCTTTTTCTTGGGTTGGGCATTAAAAAAAATTTGGGTTGGGAAAAAAAATTTTTTTTTTGTTAGGGGGGAATTGAATTGAAAGGGGGACCTGTTGTAGGGGGGCCAAGGCAGGCCTCCGGGCATTTTTTCCTCCTTTCTTATGTTTTATGCCCATGTTTTTAAGGGGAAATTTTCCCCTTTCCACACCCACACAAAAATTTAAGGCCTTGAGGATATTCTTTTCCCCTGAAAAAATTGGGGGGAAAGTTTCAGAGTGTTTACACCAAAAAAAAGGGTTTCCCCCTTTGGGCAAATCCCCATTAGCCCATTGGCAAACTTTCAACGGGAGAAAAGGCCCTTGTCTTTTTTTAGGCTTTTTTGTCCGGGGGAGTGGCCTTTTTCCTACCTCAGTAATGAAAGGTCCCGGTCTTTGGCATTTTTTTCCAAAAAGGGGCCTGTTTCACCCACAATTAAAAACCCTCTTGTTCAGGTTTCAACCCCTTTGGGGCCTCTATTTTATCCTTAAAAATTTTCTTCACATATTTTTCAGTTTCCCTTTTTTGGTCCAAAAATGGCGGGCCTAAACATGCCCTTTTTAAACCAACTATTTTTTTTTTTTTAAATTTTCCCAAATCGATTTTTAAAAAACCTCTAAAACCCAAAAACCTTTGCGGGGGCCTTTAAAATTCATTTCCACATCCCCACTAGGGGGCAGGCTTTTTTAAATTTAAAAATCCTAAATGCAACTTCTAGCCTTTTAAAATTATGATCAATTTTGAGAGAGCTTACCCTTGCTATTGTTTTTCGTTTATCCACCCCAAAATTCCCCAGTCTCTCAACTCTTTATAAACTTTGGGGTTTCTCTGTTTAAAAAAACAAGTTGAAACCTTTTGGCAAGAAAAACAGCTTCCTTGTTCCCGTTTTTTTGGCCCCACAATAGAAAAGCGAGGTTGATTGGGGTTTACTATAAAAAAACCGGGGGCCGGGCTCGGAGGGCCCACCCCACCCCAAACTTTCTTTATTAAAGCAATGATTTTTTTCTTCAAAAAAAATTTTTTAAATTTCCCCTTTTTTCCCTGAAAAGGGGTTGGGCATTGGGAAAGCTTTTTTGGGGGGGCCCTTTTAAATCACTTTTTTGCAGGGGGGGAAATTTTCAAAAAAAAAACGCTTTGGGGGATAATAGGGAAAAGGGTTCCCCAATTGTATGTTTGGGGATGGGGGACCGCGGAGGCTGGCTGGGGCCGCACGTAGACAGGGCCTTTGGAAAAAATTCGCTTTGAGGCAAATTTTTTTAGGCAGGCAAAAGAAAAATTTTTTTTTTTTAAAATTTTTCGTTTGGCCCGGGTTTTTAAGGGGGGGTTATGGGGATCCCAAATTCATTGGGCCCGGGGGTCCACTGTACTTTTCATTTTTTAAAAAAAACCAGTAAAAAAAATCATCTAAATTTTCTGTTAATATGTTTTTTCCATTCCAACAATGAGCCGGGGAAAAATAGTATAAAAAAAAAATGCAAAAGGGAAAATACTGGGGAAACCCTTTTTTTGTGAGCGGGTGGGGGGTTTTTCAAAAACAGCAGGGGTGGGGCGTTTTTTTTGTTTCCTTTGGGCAAAAAAAAATTTTCCCCCCAAGGGGAAGCGGGCCCTTTAAAAGGCGGGTTTTTCCGGGGGCACTGGTGGGGGGGGCCTTTTCCCTCTTAAATTTGGGAATTTTTAATTCATTTGTTTTTTTGGGGACTTTCTTATTAAAAAATTGGGGCAAGGTTGAGGGAAAAAGAGTTTTCCTTAAACGTACCCCAAAAAAAATTGAAAGAAATCTAAGTTTAAAAAAAAGGAAATTTCCCATTTTAAAGGCCAATTAGCCACCTCTTAGCCGGTAATTTGGGAAGGGGTTTTTAGGGTTTTTGTATTTTTTGTTTTTTTTTGGTCTCATTTGTTTAAGGGGGGAAAAAAGAAAATATTACGGGAAAAAAAAATAGGGTTTTAAAAATTTGCTTTCACAACAAAAAGTGCCTTTTTAAAAATGAGCTAAAAACCTGGGGGAAAAAGGGTCCATTGTTTTGGCCCGGGTTTCAGAGTAAAAAAAAAGGGTCACTTTTCCTTTCCAATATGCAGTCATAAAAGGGGTTTGGGTCATTTTTTTTACAAATTATTGCAAAAAAAGGGGGAATAACAGTAAAAAGCTTGAAATTTTGTGTAAATTTAAAAATTACAAAATTATTTTATAAAAAAATAAAAATAACGAAAAGAAATCAAAGGGCAAAAATTTAAGGGAAAGTTAAACTTCTCGGAAATTTAAAAGCCCCCCTTAGCAGTAATTTTTAAAGGGGGTTTTTTTATGGTTGTATTCTGGGTTTTTTTTGGTTTCTTTTGGGTAGAAGGGGAAAGATTTTTTTTAAGAAAAATAAAAATTTTTGGGTTTTTTTTGATTGCTTTCCACGAAAAAAAGGTTTTTAAATAAAAAGCATAAAATTAGGAAAAATTTGGGTCCATTGCTTGGCTGTTTCTTTGAATTGGGTTGACAAAAATTTTTTTCCCCAAATTATTCCCCAAAAAGGGGAAAACCCAGAAAAATTTTTTTTATTTTTTTGTTTTGGAAAAAAAAAATTAAAAAAATTTATTTTTTTATAAAAAAAATATATTTTTATTTTTTTTATTTTTCACCCGGGGCCGTTTCCCAAAAAAAGGCAGGGTGGCCCAAAAAAGAAAAATTTTCCCACCATCTTTCACCCCAATCCTCAGTATTTATAGTCCCAAATTTTCCTTTGGAACCTTTTTACCAGAAACCCCCAAAGTGTCCCAGTAGATGCCCCTTCACTCCCAAAAAACCGTCTCTGCGTAAAATTCCCCCCCCCAATTTTAAATGTATTAAATATTGCTGTAAACCTGGGCAGGATTTAAAAAACCCCCCTTCACTAGGGGTTTCTTTTGGGTCAGTCGGGGTTCTTACGTTTAGGGGAGCGGGAGGGGGGGCAGGTGGTTTGTTTGGCGCTTCCTTTTACTACCCTTTAAATTTAAAAAATTAACTACCCCTAGGGTGAGTTTTTTTTTACCCTATCCACTTTTTTCAAAACCCCCAAAAAGGGGGCCCAAAATGGGGGCAAGGTTTTGGGGGGGAGCGTGGTTTTAAAAGGGTATTTCGGGGAAGTTAAAAGACTGTTTGTGGGGGGCGGCAGGAAAAAAGGTAAACCCGCCCGCCACCTCCGTTATCGCTTAACCCTCACTCCCCCTCCACCCTGAAACCTCTGGGCCTGAAAAGCCTTTTGGCAGCCGTTTTTTAAGTTTTCCGGGCTTGTTGTGTGCTAATTGTTTTCCAAATCCCCAAAAGGGGGTTTTGGGCCCCGGTTTTTTGAAAAATTTAACCCCAGTCAGAAAACCCCGGGGGACTGTGGAAAAGGTAAAACGCTAGTCAGCCTTCCCTTTCGGGCCTCCCAACCCAAGCCTGTCTCTGCCCATCCCCCCCTTTCTCCTTCTTTGCTGTGGGGCTTTTTACACGTCTTCCAGTAAAAGCCATTCTTGGGGGTTTAAAAAGCGTTCCAGCCAACCCAGCTTCAAAAACCCAGAGGGAGTGAGAAAAAGAAAAAACCCCATGAAAAAAGTTCCTCAAAATTTATTTTTTTCATATATAAATTTTGTGCTCCCAGTTGGATGCTAAGAGTGGTCTTCACCATCCCTGTGGCATAGAGTGGCTTACAAGCCACCTTCGTGAGTGGTAAGAGTGAGCGCCAGTGAGTCACGCTCCCTTCACCCACCCGCCACACACTCTTCACTCATCTACCTGTGGCTGTTTGCACCCTTGTACCGGGTCCTAGAACTGTTTTGGCTCACATAATTGGTCAAGAGTGTAGCCGAGCGCCAACGATAAAGCCAGTTATGTGAGTTCACCTAGAAAGCGCATTTCTTCACGACGACAGTGTGAGTGTAGGAGGCGTATCACCCGCACAGGGCAAGCTTCACCTCATCACCAGTCACTCCGTCTACCACTCCAGACTTCTGTGATAATTTTCTGTTTAGAGACATTTTCTTGCATTTAAAGACATTTGCATGTGTGAGACATTTACAGTGAATTTCTTGTGTACTCTTAAGCCTTGTATTTTTAGTGTAGACTCAGTGTTTCTTTGACTCATTTTTTTTTGCAATATTTTTCAGTGTTATCGCTCATCTCATATTTTTTTTTATCTGTGTTTTTTTTATGCTACTCTCTGTCTATAGTAAGTATTATTGTGTAGTGTACCAGTCTGTCACTCCATGTGAAGTGATTCATTTTTTTTATCTTGTGTTCTTTCAGCATTGTATTCTCCAGTATTTGTCATTGTAGTTCATGCAGTGATATTCACCCCAGTATACCAAATTATCCATTTATTTCTATGTGTACCTTTTTTTTCGTATGCCAGCAGTGTCTCATTCCTCTAATTTTTTCGCAGACTTGTGTACCATTATTTTTGCCAGCAAATTTTTGTCGTATCAGTCACAGCAAGATTTTGTTGTAAGAATATACTAAAATAATGAATACGTGATTAAGTGTTGTGTGCCCCGCCACTTGTAAGTGTTACACTTCCGTTTTGTTTCTTGTTTTATTTTTATTCATATTTCTTTGAACAAATTCACTCTTAGTGTAATTTCAATTTCTTTTTAACGTAAAGTGTTTACTTTACTCTGTTTGAGTAAATTGTTTTGTCTAATTTACAATTAAGAGTTAAAGTGTTCAATCAGCTGGCACTGGACAAGCACCTAAAGTCAGTTCCTGATCAGCCGGGCTGTGGCTCGTACGTTGGTTTGCGTGCAGCCAGCAGCAACAGCCTGGTTGATCAGGGGCTGATCTACCAGGAGGCCTGGTCACAGACCGGGCTGCGGGGGCGTTGACCCCCGAAACTCTCTCCAGGTAAACTCCAGGTAACCTACATTTTCCCAATGTAACTTATTGCTGCAGTGATTATTTCTATTATTTCTGCACCTTATTTTGTTGCACTTGTTCTGCAGTGAATTATTTTCTTTTACTGATATTTTTATGCATTGTTATTCTCAGTTCATTATTGTTTGAGTCTTGTTTTTCATTTTATTAATTTTCCTGATATTGTCTTTGCATTATATTTTAATTTTGTTTATGCATTCTTAGAAAATATTTAAATTTTCCAGTTTTCTCTCGTTGCATACAATTTAGTAATTTTATTTTATACTTTTTACATTGATTTAAAATTTTATTAGTTAATTCCTTTATTAGCAAGAGTAAAGACAGCTCATTTTGCATTTAATTCAGTCTCCAGTAATATTTTTACTTGTAAATTTCAATGTTTTTTTTTTTTATCTTGGCCAGCAGTCCTTTACATTGATTTGTCCTTCCTCTTGCAGTGTATCTTAGACATTTTTTTATTACTTCTGCAGAATTCGTTGCATCTCTTTTATTTCAATTTTAGCATTTTGTATCATTTTTATTGTTCATTATTTTTGCCTTATTTGTTCTCGTGCAACTTCTTTGCCATTATGTCTCGCATGCCGTCAAGTGATACTTTAGTGAATGTCGACACTCAGACCTCTTAGGCTACTGCTGCTCCTGTCATCAGTCCTCACAGTTCCTTAGCGACTGACAGACCGACCTAGACACTGAGATACTATAGTTATACTCGTGATTCCCTTGATGCGTTACCTTTATTCAATGGCCATGTACATAGTCTTGAAGCATGGTTTACTGCCATTCGTTCTCGTGCTAATGCTCTAGTTGAAGGTCCTCCTTCAGAGAAAAGTCTTATCAGACTTCCTAAAGAAGCTCTTCATCGATCCCCTGCTGCTGTTCACGTTGTTGATCTCCTTGATATGCGTGACTTCAGGATCTTATTAAGTGGTCACAATATGAGGAAC
>NC_069479.1:952456-968677 GCF_026875155.1 Cherax quadricarinatus
GGTATTTTTGTGGGCTCAGTACACACCTGGAGTGTACTGTGTGGCTCATAAACCGGGTAGTGTACTGTGTGGCTCGTACACACTGGTAGTGTACTGTGTGGCTCAGTACACACCTTTTTGTGTACTGGTGGCTCATAACAGGGTAGTGTCTGTTTTTTTTTTTTGTGGCTCAGTACCACCGGTATATGTGTGGCTCAGTACACACCTGGTACTGTACTGGGGGCTCGTACACCCTGGTACTGTACGTGGGCTCAGTACAACCGGGTACTGTACTGTGTGGCTCAGACACCCCCTGGAGTGTACGTGTGGCTCAGTACACACGGTACTGTACTGTGTGGCTCAGTACGCACCTGGTACGTACTGTGTGGCTCAGTACGCCCCCTGGTATGTACTGTGGGCTCGTACACATGGTACTGTACTGTGTGGCCGTACACCCCTGGTTAGTACTGTTCCTCAGTCACCCGGGTACGACTTGTGGCTCAGACACCCCTGGTACGTACTGTGTGGGCCAGTAAACCCTGGTATGTACTGTGTGGCCAGTAACACCGTACTGTACTGGGTCAGTCCCAAAAACGGTAGTACTGGTGGCTCGTAACACCTGGTACTGTACTGTTGGCCAGTAACCCTGGTACTGTACGGGTGGCTCAGTACACCCCTGGTACTGTCTGTTGGCTCTACAAAAGGGTACTGTATGGTGGCTCAGTACACACCTGGTACTTATGTGGGCTCAGTACACACCTGGACTGTACGTGTGGCTCATACCCCCTGGTACGTACTGTGGGGCCAGTACACACCTGGTACTTTACTGTGTGGCTCATAACACCGGGGGTACGACTGTGGGCTCAGTACCACCGGTACTGTACGTGTGGCCCGTACCACCTGGTATGTACTGTGGGGTCAGTACACCCCGGGTTACGTATGTGTGGCTCAGTACACACTGGTACTGTATGGGTGGCTCAGTAACCCCTGGTACTGAAAATGTGTGGTCAGTACACCCCTGGTATGTACTTGTGGCTCATACACCCCTGGTTAGTGTATGGTGGTCAGTACACCCCTGGTAGTGTACTGTGGGGCTCATACACACCGGTAGTGTTGTGCGGTTCAGCACTTTTGGGTACTGTACTGCGTGTTCTAACACCGGTAGTGTATGTGCGGGTTCAGTACCTTTTGGGTACTTTTATACGGGGTTCGTAACACCGGGTATGTACCGGGGTTCACTGAACACCTGGCATGTATGGTGGTTTAATACACACCTGGTATGTACGTGGGTTCAGACACACATAAGAACATAAGAAAGAAACATTGAACAGGCCTAGGGCCTATGCGGGCGGCCCAATTCTCACACCGGCTTAAACCCAAATTTGACTTAGTAGGTCAGTCGCGCCTTAAAGGGGAAGGGCACGGAACCCGCCCGGGTAGCGCAAGCTAGCGGCCCAACTCACCCCCTCTCAGTTTTTTAAAACCCATTTTTAAAATTACACTTTATCTCTATGACGGTACTAGGGATTTTTGTTCCAAATCATCCACAATTTTACCAAACCAGTGTTTTCTTACCTTCCAGAATCTAATTTTTCCAAATTTTAAAACCATTGCTCGAGTCCTGTCCGTTAATATCTTTATCACGTTTACATCCCCTTTTTTAATTTCCCTTTTTCCATTTATCCCCTCAATCACTCCTCCCAAAAATTTTAGCCTTTCTGAGAGGAGATTCAGGGCCCTCAGTTATCCTATAGGGTAGTGTACTGTGGGTTCATCACACCTGGTTGTGTATCGAGGTTCAGTACACACCGGTTTTTATGCGAGTTCAGTACACAGCTGGTTGTACTGTTTGGTGGGAGTACACACCTGGAGGTACTTTGTGGTTCAATACAACCTGATTATCTGTGTGGTTTTCAGTACAACCTGGTGTGTACGTGTGGTTCAGTACAACCCGGAGTGCACTGTGTGGTTCATACCACCTGATAGTTACTGTGAGGTTCAGTGAAACCGGTTTTTATGTGCGGTTAGTACACCCTGGTATGTACTGTGTGGTTCAAAACCACCTGGTAGTGTATGTGTGGTTCGCCAACCTGGTAGTGTATGTGGCTTCATTTCCCCTGGTAGTGTCTGTGGGGTTCAGTACACACCTGGTAGTTACTTGTGGTTCGTCCAAAACCTGGTAGTGTAATTGTGGTTCAGTACACACCTGGTAGTGTACTGTGTGGTTCAGTAAACCCTAGTAGTGTACTGTGGGGTTCTTACAAAAATGGAAGTGTACTGCGGGGTTTCAATACATCCCTGGTAGTATACTGTGGGGTTCATACCCCCGGTAGTGTCTTGGGGTTCGTACCACTGGTAGTTTTACTGTGGGTTCAGAAAACGGGTGTGTAAATCGATTCGTATACCCTTGTAGGTATGCAAAGTTCTTTTCCTCCTGGTATGTACTGCGATTTTCAGTAACACCGTAGGAAAGGGTTCGTCCACCGGTAGGTCTCTGAGGTTAGTTTCTAGTATGTGCTGTAGGTTAAAATAACACCTGGTATTGTTTGTGAGGTTCAAAACCACCTGGAAATGTGCTTTTGGGTTCATACTTACCTGGTGTTACTGTGGGGGTTCAGTACACACACTTGTATGTATTGTGGGTTCAGTACACCCCGTAGTGTCTGAAAGGTCACTACACCCCTGAGTGTGCTGTGAGGTTCAGTACACAGTGGTAGTTGTGTGAGGTTCAGTACCACTGGTAGTGGCTGTGAGGTTCATACACAGCGGGTGTGTCTGTGAGGTTCAGAACAGGGGTGGTGCTGTGGTTTCAGTCTCCCCTGGTAATGTACTGTGAGATTTGTACTCCCCTTGCAGTGTATTGAAAAGTTCAGTCAACATCAGAATAAAAAATATTTATCCTGTGTCGTTGCGAATAAAGATGCACAACGTTTAAACCAGTCTTCTTGGGGGGTTTGTTTAAAGTTGTGTATTTAAAGCGTGTACTACATACGCTTGCTGTTTTAAATTTTAAAGCTTTATAATGCGTTTTTTCCGGGTAGGTGAGACCCTTTATTTTTATATAAAAAAATGGGGTTCGAATATTTTATGCTTATTTTTGTGGGGAAAGCAAAATAGGGTGGATGGGGGTTATTAATGAGTTGGATGACAATCATTAAGGAGCGCAAGGGGGGTTGGGTGGGGGATAAATGATATTAAAGGGTGGTACGGTAAGGGGTGGGGATTTTTGGGAAAAATGGGAGGTAAAAGGGTTAAGTGAAAAGGAAGGGTTGATAAGTAGTGGGAGGGGTGGTTTTTAAGAAAGGAAGGAAGGGGTGAGCGGCAACGAGTTTTGATGGGGGGTGGGGAAGTGATGGGTGGCAACGAAGGGGGTGATAAAAAGGGGTAAAAGGGGGTAGGTAAAAAACCCGGGGTGACAAGGGAAGGGGGTGGCAAAGGGGGCGGAAAGGGATGGGTGGCGACGAAAAGTGGCTGTGTGGACTGTGGTGGTGGGCACCCAAAACAGGGCAGGGTCCACTTCTGGGACACCTGCACCACAAAGGGGGATTGTCCCCCCCATCCTGATTTCCCAAGCGGGGAGAAAAGTATGAGTATAGACCTTAACCGGGTCCAGGGCGGGCTGGTTGGGAAGGTGAGGTGAAGGAACACAGTTTGTTTTTTCCTGGGGGAAAGGGGGGTGTAAGGGCTCATTTAAAAGGGGTTGGGTCGGGACCCAAGCCCTGGGAAGCCCGGGGGGGGCCGCGAGGGACCATAAGGGCTTCCTCTGGAGGGCCCGCCGCTTTAACTAAGGGGGCCCAAGGACAATTTTTGAAGATTTTCGTACGAAGAAGGTATATCCGGAAAAAAACAGTCGAAGTTAGGTAATTTAGTTTCAGTACCCAGTCTATCACCTTCAAAAATCCCCTAAAAAAAAAAGTAGAATACTGCACAGGGCCCACTGGCCCTTCCCAGGGGGTCCAAATCACACCCCCATCCCCCTTCATGTCTTTTATCAACCCATTTTTAAAAACTACACAAGGATTTTTCTTCAATAGCTACTCGGGGGTTTGTTCCCCTATCACAAATTCATTACCAAACCGTGCTTTCCCATTATTTTTTGAATCTAAATTTTTCCCAACCTAAACATTGCTGAGTGTCCTGTCTTGGCTAGATATTTTTAGTACATTATTAATAATTCCCTTTATCATTCCGTTTTCCATTGATACACCTTCAATCTTATCCCCTTAATTCTACGCCTTTCCTCGTGGGAAAGATTCTGATACATGGGATTAACTTTGTCATCCTCCTTTGTACATTTTGAAGCGCATTTATATCCCTTCTGTAATACAGCGCCCAGAACTGTGCAGCATAATCTAAACGAGGCCTAACCAACTATATATAGAGTTAAAGAATAACCTGCGGACTCCTATTAATTATATTTACTGATATGAAATCGAATACTTGCGCACTGTTGTCTCGGCTTTAGATAACAGCTAACCAGAATTCCCAAAATCTTTTTCGCAATCGAGATTTAACATCTACACTATTTAGTTTTTAAAGTATAATGGTTATTTACCCTTCCAACGCTTAGAATTTTGCTTTTTTTTTTATGTTAAACGGTATCTGCCACTTCACCGACCAATGCACCAGTCTATTCAGATCTACCTGGACCCACTCTAGAGTCCTCGTCAGAATAATTCGACGGCCTAGTTTTGGAGTCATGGGCAAATTTGCTTACTATGTCGATATATATACCTTAATCTATATCGTTTATGTAAATTGTTAACAATGCATTCATTTTGGTAGGCGCGTGATCCGAGAAATGTATCCCCTATACTCATTAGCTCAGTCCTCTCGGACCCATGAAAATGCCACAGGAAAAATAGTCACAGAAGAAAAATCAGGGAAAAAATCATAAAATCACAGGAGAAAAAATAACCATGCAATCTAACCTAATTTAACGTAAAAGTGAATATACATGTAATGTCGGGATATTATGTGAGATGTTTTCAATCTCTACATGTATTATAAATAAATGGCTGACTTAAATGTTTTTGTTCACTTCACTTTGCTTATAAAAAATTGAATTAAAACCTGATTTTTTTTACATTCTTTTCATCATATAAAAAATTATCACGTCAATGTATACAAATAGGTGATATAAGGTTTTGTCAGGAAACAGGATAGTGTTTCCTGACGCGGGTCTTAATCATTTTATGACCCACAAATGGAGCTTTCGGTCATTTGACAGGGGCCCTTCCACTGGTTTACCCCCCACCCCTTTCAAAATTTATTTTATGATTAAAATCATGTCATGTACAAGTCATGTACTGTCAGTTAATAACTGATTTAAAGTATTATTGTTTTATTACCTTAACTGTTTGTTATTAAAATAAAATGGGGCTTTTTTCCAGTGACTTCTTTTCTTAGCCAAAATTGGACTTTTTTTTTCCCCAGACACCCCCCCCTCTACCTCAGTGCACACAAAAGGAACAGTGGAGAGTGGTCACAAAATTTTCCCCTGCAACAAAATATAAATATATGTATTTTTGTGCATGCTTATGCGTATTAAAACTCGCAGGCCAGTGTGCCAACCACTAGTCTATGCTGGCGTGAATCAAGGGTTTTAACACACAACCTTCGAGTTTGGGGTTTCGCCTGCATTGGATTCCGAGCCCAATTGTTCTATGATCTGATTGTCTAGAGTTGTAACTCATGCACTGTATAAACTTATGGGTTTTACTCTTTCTCGGAATTTTAATAATAATGCAAGGGGTTCATTTTTTTATTTAAACCATTTTAAAATACACAACTAAAAGCAATCACCTGGACAGTATAAACACAAGCAACATAGCGCTACTTGCTCAATATAAAGTATGTGATTGACATTACTGGTCACAGCAGATGCAATATGCAAGGGACAGAATCGAGCAATCAGAAGTGTGGGGAAACCCATTAGCCTTGCAATAAATCAGACTGGTTAAAATGCTTCCACGATCTGCTTTCAGTTAATGTTGGCCGACGGATTACGAATGGTGCTCGTCATGCCGTTATGAAAACCAATTGTATTGAAGGGTCAGTTTGGTGTGTTTTCTTGAGTTTTGCATTACATTTAACACTTGAGTTCAGTGTGAGTTCTCGTGGGGAAAACCTGCTCGTATGTAGAAGTGCAACAAAAATTTTTGTGGCAATTGGAACAGCTATTCGTGAGATATGTATGATAGAAGGAAGTTGTTCTTGGAAAAATTATCAACATTTTCATCATATACATCCTCTGGACACGTAATTTTTTAAGTCTTACTCGACTTTTTAGTCAGTATTTTTAATCAAATTCAGTCCTTTCAGTATTACTTTCGATTTTAGTTTCAAAGGAATAGTTTCTCCTTGTTTTACAAACTTTGCAAATTAAATTGCAAAGATTAAATCCCCAAATATTAACACTCAGGAGAGTGTTCTTATAATGAATTACTCCCCATTCATGGAATTTGAACTCTCCTCGATCATAAGTTCAATAATACTGATAACCTGATGAAATATAACTCTTCCCAATCAAAGGCTTAATAACAACGACATCTTGATTTTATTCTGAATCTCTCTACATTTAGGGTGACAAATTTTTCAGGAGTGGGCAATAGACGTGGGAGTCAGTTTTCATACTTTAAGTGATCAAGTTTAGTGGGGGGGGCTTGTGAGTCATACTGAAACCCATCCCATAACGTAGTACGAAAACACTATAAAAACACACACACACACACAGAAAAAAAAAAAAAATAACTACAATAACACTATAAAAATACTTCAAAGTCATTGCAAAAAAATCACTGCAAACACTAGAACAGTAGTACACAAACACTACAATATTTTTTACTGTTTTATAAAGTATAAAAACACAATACTACAACAAAAAAATTATTTAAAGCTTATAAAAAACTCACAAGCTACAGAAACATACAAAAAAATAAACAAAATTAAAAAAAACACTACAAAAACACTATGAAACTCCAAAAACACTACAAAAACTATTCAAAAAAACAACACAGCAAAAACCTACAAAAGCACTATAAAAAACTACAACAAATATTAAAAACTACGGGTTAGCGTTCTTTTTTATTATAATATTAAAAACTACAAAAACATTGAAAAAGCAAAAAAATCAACAAAAAAGCTGCAAGAAACACCGAAAAGCCTTAATAACACTACAAAAAACAAAAACTGCAAAAACTTTTTAAAATCAACAAAAAACAAAACACTACAAAAACACTAAAAACACTACAAAATACTAAAAACACTAAAAAAAAAAGCTAAAAAACAACAAAAGGGGAAAAAAACCTTAAAAACACAAAAAAGTAATAAACAATATAAAACCAAAAATGCAAAAAACTTTATAAAAACACTACAAAAATCGCATAAACAATATAAAACACCATTAAAACACTACAAAAAATGAGATTAGATTTTTAGATTTTGCCACCGAAGTGACTAGTTTATTGTGCACTCCATATCCATCCTGTGGACGGTAGAGCAAGAGCATATGGATACACAAAAGGCCCAGGAACTAGGCCCCAAAGGGTTAACAGGAATACATATGGATTGATATCTACATATCTATAGTTCACTTATCTAATACAAGCAAATTTAAGAAATTTGCAAATTTAGAAAATTTGCTTAGTATATCTGGTATCTTATTTTCATTAATAAGATATCTTGAAATGTCACATAGGTTATTATATTGTCTATCTCTGTATTCCTCAAAAAGTGGACAATTAAGCACATAGTGTTCAAGACAGTGATCATATGCCTGATCACATAATTTACATTTAGTTTGATCATCTGTGTCTCCCAAACTGCCAGAAGTACTTGTAACCAAGCCTAAGCCTGGCACTACAACATCAGTCAGTACTTGTAACCAAGCCTAAGCCTGGCCACTACAACATCAGTCAGTACTTGTAACCAAGCCTAAGCCTGGCCACTACAACATCAGTCAGTCTGTTCACATTGCACGTTGCTCCATAAACATACTTATCTACGTTCATGTTATCATAGTGGGTTATAGATCTACTCAGGCTTCTAACTGCATTCCTATAACAATCATTTTCATTATTTACTTCTCTCCTAATATTATTCCTAATGCTAGACACACACATACCAAAGTTATATTCTACATTCTCCTTCTGGGTACTCTTCTTGACTAACATATCAACTTTATCATGAAGGAAAAATCCAGTGTGTGATGGGATCCATAGCAATTGTACATTAATTCCTTTGTCACTGATTTTTGAGTATCTATACCTGGCTTCTCCAATGAGCATGTTGTTGGAGTCATTATATGAGTTAAGAGCATTCAGTGATGACGTAGAATCAGTAATGATGATACAGTCAACCTCAGAAGGATGCAGTTAGAATGATAACAAATTCTCACTACAGGCAGCACACTCCACCAATATCAATACACTAAACCTACTCACCATACAAAAACATCCATACTTATTACTGCACCTATTACATACATAGAACACTTAACTCTGATATTAACCCTCCCCTCAAACATCTCCTTGCCAACCTCAACAGAACACATGCAAAAACTCAATGCACATAAAAGGCCCTAAAATCTGGAATTCATTACCTGTAAATATAAAAGAAACACTACCTGTTTATAAATTCAAGTCTCTTCTCAAAGATCACTTACTCACCCAAAACCAAATAAATACTGAATAACTCAACCTTATAAATTGTATATCTTAAATGTTTCTCACAATTATATCACATAAATGTTAAACCTAAAACCCAATCTAACTTTACTATTTTTTTAAATAAACTACCTAACAGAATTCTCCATACGACTGAATGTACAATAATACATGCAACCATATGATCTGTCTTTGTAATACTCACTTGTACTTTATAGTAATCTGTTTACATTAATGTTTTATCACTGATTTCATCATTGCTTAGTTAATCTTAAGTTAATTTTAAGCACCCGTAATGCTATGCATAGTATAAGTGGCTTTGGCATGCTGCTCTATCTGTATTTTTTTTTTTGTACCTCTGTATGTGTGCTCAAATTGTAATAAATAAAAATAAATAAATAAATAAATAATTAGCTTTAGTGCCATTAGGATTGCAAATGTTCAGTTTGCAATGTAGACGCCCAGTTGTTAATTCTTATGAGTAGTTCAACAAGTTTATTATCGTTCTTAACTAGGAGGTGGCAACAAGAGCAGATGCAGCCCTGCCAGAAGACTCCCGTTTAGAACCACCAGTGTATATTACTTGTGATAACTTATTACTACCAGCTAGGCGAGAAATTTCTTCTTGAGCAATTGCTTTAACAAGTGATTTAAGGAAGGGATTACTAGCAATGAGCTTCTTGGTGGCTAAAGCTCCCGCTTCACACACGGAGGGCCCAGGTTCGATTCCCGCGGGTGGAAACTTTTCGACACGTTTCCTTACACCTATTGCCCTTTTTACCTAGCAGCAAATGGGTCCCTGGGTGTTAGTCGACTGGGTGTGGGTCGCACCCTGGGGAAAGTTTTAAGGACCCCCAAGGGGAATAAGTTAGAAGCCTCGATGCGCACTGACTTTTTGGTTACCCGGTGGCAAACCCCTCCGGGGTTAAAACCGAACGAAAATATATTTTTTTTTATTTTATATGATATTAAATGAACACATTTCCAGGGCTCTGGGGGCCGGGTGGCTAACGTTTTCTCTTCACAGGCGAGGGCCTGTGTTCGTTCTCACCAAGTAGAAACAATGAGGGTGTTTCATTCCCCCTTTGTCCTGCCCCCCATCATAAAAGGGGTCCGGGGTGTTAGTCACGGTGTGGGTCGCATCCGGGGAACCTGCCCAAATTTGCCGCTTGGGGCATAACAAGGGGGCTTTCTTATAGTATAGGCATTGTTGTGAGCTGGGCCTGGATCCCTGTACTGTCTTGTAGTAAAAAAGATATTTTTTATATTTTTATTATTTTTTATTATGAAGGGGAAATGCTCTTTTTTGTTAAAGTGATACAGTTCATGCAGGTTATAAACTTAATGCAATTGGCGTTTTCACAATCCATTTAGATTTGTGTGTATTTACTTCTAGACACTTATAAGGTTATTGTGTAAGTAAGTAAGAAAGTTTTTTCAGGAATACACAAATACAGTTAAATGAATTATATACATAGCAGCATTGGTAGAAAACCGGATAACCCAAAAAAGTCGTGAAGTGTCTGTTCGGGTTTTCTTTTTTAACTTTTTAAAAATTTCTACAGTGTTCATCTCAATCCTATCATGATACTAGAAATCCCAAGCCCCTTCCCCCTATTAAAAACCCTTTTGTAGATTTGGAAAACCAAGAATAATTCTGAGAGTTTGTTTTCCCATTAACTCCCAAAGGGGAGGAGAAAAACTTTCTCTAGTAATATCAAAAAAGGGAGCAGCATAACAAAAAAGGATAACATGGGATGTACACTTCTCACGATTTCACAAAGCACCATAGTTGGGGTTGCAAGCCAGCAAGAGCTTTGAGAGAAAATGTGACAAATTCCCCCTCAATATAAAATTGGGGGGAGGGAGACCCCCAAATCGTTTCCCCTGACGGTGAAAGAAACAGTGTCCCGGTGAAAAAAATTTAAAAGGGCAACACGTGTGGGCAAAAGGATAGTCACCGTGAAAATACAGTTGCCCCTACGGATTGACACTGTTCAAACACCTGAGAAAAAACACGTGTCTGGCTTATGCAGGGTTTTTTTCTACAAAAAAACATCTTGATTGTGACAAATTATCTTCATTGGTCAGAGAAATAAAAGCAACACCCCTTTTCATGCAACACGTCCTTTTGAACGAGTAACGCTGTTGAGTTAAGGGATACAAAAGGGAAAGTTTTTCTACAGTTACCCCCCTGTAATACTAACCAGTTTCTTGGTGGTGTTGTATGAGAGAACTCTTTTGTTCCCCCCAATCCTCAAGCCCCTTTAAACCCTTGACGAACCCTCCAAAATTTTCCCCTTTCACTGGTGACCACTCCTTGATCAGACGAGTCGAAAAAAATTTGAACTGAAACCCCCCTAAACCAGATATATGATCTATACCTGTAAACAAAAAGCGGGATTTCCCCGCTTCAAGGGAAAATTACCCCTTCCAAACTACCCTCCTTCCATCCCCCATTGATGTTGGTGTTACAAAGGCAGAAGTCCCCTGAAAAATCCAACCCCTTAAATTACCATCAGTTGTTGCATATAACCTCAAATCTACAAACTCTTGTGTTTATAAATAAAAAATCACTTTCCCCAATCAACTTCCTGCCACACAAGAAAACAGAGGGGCTACAATACACTGTGTTAGGATTAACATAGGGAAACACTGCTCTCAACATATTTAACTTGTATGCTCCTCTGATAATTCTAATTACTTGAGCTCCCAACTATTGCTCATTTCTGAGCCTACTCTTATTATTGGCGAATTACAATGCGAGACACAAAAAGCATTGAAAAACTCACAGATTTGGTAATCGTAATGGCAATCAACTGTTGTCACTCTAAACAGTCATGATATTGTCCAAATTGTGGTGACCTTGAACCCAACACAATCTATGAGGCATCCTTAGATCTGTGCCTGGGCTACAACATTACTTTCTGCCACTGTGAGCCTTCCATTTGTAACAGATATAGCGGTCTGATCATTCCCTAGGCTAACCTCTCCCTAGATATTGGTAATACTAATCCTTCCTGGTGGTATAATTCAAACGGAAACGTTTTAATGTTTCCCACAGATCAGCATGATTACTTTGTTGCACATGTGACGACTGGTATAATTCCTATGAGTTGTTCCTCCTGATAGAGACATTTAACAATGAACTTGTGAGCAGTAACTCAGGAACTACTTAGAGCCGCCACAGCAACCTCTTGGTACTCAAAACCCAACAAGCGTTCCATAATAATCATGCCTCCTTCAAAAACCATACTTATATACAAGGATTCTAAACTTTCGTACACAGAAACATACGCTTCGCATACTAGCCTAGCCTTAGAAAACATCGTACCCCTGAATGCTGAGGCTCTGACGCCAAACTGCCGTTTGCTGCTGCCAGAGAGACGTATTGAACAGAGCTTGCGCAAACCGACTGGGAAAATTGTCACGGTCCCTTAATGCTCACACCCCACTTAGCCGGGCATGGAGGGACATAAATAGAATTCAGGGTAACCTGAACTGGCAGATCGCGCACTCCTCATCCTTCATCGGGCGAATGAGTTAGTCAGTGCTTGGGCTCTACATATTTTTTTTCTACTAAGACAATCATCCCAGACCACACAGGCAAAATTAAATGACACAATATGATGCAAGGTGTGAGAAGACTTGTTGCTTTTAATGCTCAGTAAGTAGATGATTGCAACACCCTATCACTAATTATGAACTATGATGCAGCGCTAACCAAGGCAACTCCACGTCGCCTGTGAGATGGTATTACTTACTACATACTCAGATTGCTGTGTCGAGTACCATAGATCCATTACTTTGAATATATAACAAGGAGCTTAGTACTGGGGGAGCTCTCCTCAATCTTGGACCAACAGCCTCATCAATTCAATTCCCAGCCCAAACAACAAAATCATTTCCCAATAACTCTTACCATCTGCTTGTTGTAAAACATTTGAGAGATGATTCCTATCGTCTCATGTAAAGGAATCAAACAATTTTTGTCTCCCCGGTTACATGGTTTCATGCATGGAAAGGAGCGTGCATCATTGCATAGCCACCTTTCTCACCCTGCACACGACAGCCTCAAATACACTACCTTCCTTGACCTTAAATCCGCTTTCGATGTAGCCAACCGACATGTAATCATTAGTGAACTTGCCAGAATGGATGTTGGAGGATGGCTTCTCCGCTGGATTAAAGGTTACCTGTCCAACAGAAAATCGTCTGTGTTGTTCCAGGGACATAGAAGTGTAACTAAAGACTTTGAATTAGGAACCCCACAGGGAGGTGTGCTCAGTCCCACACTGTTCAATATTCTAATTAATGCATTACTTAATGCTATGCCTAGTCAGCCCCATCATTATGTGATTAGTTTTGCTGATGATATAATGATTCACACCACCGGATTCTCCAACACCCAAAACATTCTTAATCATGTACTAGCCTCGTGTCAGGCCCTGGGGTTGATAATCTCTACTGTTTAAAACAAGATACTCAATAGGGTCCCTCGACAGAGGGGCACAGTTCGTCAACCAATTGCATATGGGTCTCTTCTAGAATATGAAAGCAGATCAGGTATCTAGCTTTGAGGTTCCACTATTTTGGGACCTTTTTGTAGAAAAGCTTTGTGCCAATACAAAGAAGACTAAGGCACTTAGAGTTTGGCTGGGTTTCCCCCCGGTAGGGTGCAAATGTTAAAATTTGAAAATGATGTATTTTGCTTATATTAGTCTTTGGGTTGTTTAGCTGCGCCATACTTGCTTTGGTCTGATGGAAGCTTGGAGGGCGGGAAAAAAACTGCAGAACGAAGAAATTAGGATCTTTTAGGATGCCCTGTACTGCCAAAATTTAAAATATGCAAAAAGAATTGATATTCAAGCATCGGGAAACGTGTTACTAAAAAGAAATATCCAAATTTGGGGGTTAATTTTTCAGGCAAGCCCATTCAAACCCCTGCACAAAAGCCCTCCAAATTTTTCCTAGCACGGGAACACCCCTCCAGATGGATCAAAAACTGGAACCGACCCCCGATAAATCAGATCAGTCAGCAAGTAAGGGAAACAGTTTTTTAAATATGTTTTTTTGCACCCCATCCCCCGGGGCGGTAGTAAAAAAGATTCAGAGGACATAATTGGTCCAGGGATGGACCCCAAAGTTTAGATAGCTGAATAGTTAAAAAAGGAAGAACTCCAGGTAGAATCTGGTCACTAATCTGGAAAGTTCAGAGGTAAGAATCGCTTCACCCCTATACAGGGTTACAGTCATAAACAAATTACAAAGTAAAAACCACTGATACGTCCATACCTGGTCAAAATTTAAAATGATTATAAATACAATAAAAATGGTCTACCCCCAACAGCGCGCGCGCACATCCACACGGGCGCACGCAGGACATGTGCACACAGGTACAAATAATGCATACACAAAAGGCGCACACCACAACCACACCCACACACACCCACCAACACCCACACACAAAACACCCCCAACACCCCCACCCACACCCTCACAAACACCCACACACCACACCCACACACACACACCACACACCCCCCACACGCACAACAAACCCACCAGCACACACACACACACCCACACACGCACAACACACACACACCACCAGCACACACACACCCCCTCACCCACCCGCACCACACCCTACACACACCCACACACACGCACGCACCACAACACCACACACCACACACACACACACACACACACACACACACAACACACACACACCCCAACACACCATCACACCACCCACACCACACACCACACACACCCACACACACACCCCAAACCAACACACCAACACACACACACACATGCCAATGGGGTAATGCTTTTTTTACAGCTAGCAAGTCAGGGTTTTCCCCAGTGGCTGCAATAACCACTGTGGATAAAAAATTTACCCATTTTTTAAACACTTCTGGTGAGTTGTTTCAAATTCAAAAATTTTTATCACACTCCAGTACAAAAATGACGCAATGTGTGACAATATCCCTTGGCAAAGTTTACATTTGTTTGGCACATCTGGGGGGTGATTTAAAACCTGCCACAGATACTTGTAACCCCGCCCGGGCCGGGGGGGTAGTACATCAAGGTCTATTATCTTGTTGGGTGCACCCTGCATGTGGCTCCCCCCTGCATGATAAATGAGTAATGGACTCACTGGGGTTTAATCCCCTGAGCCTTATCCTAAAAATTGCTGAAAATTCTTTTCGTATTATTTTCCAAATACTACCCGACAAGCCCAAAATTGTAAAACTACTCCCCCTTTTAAAGATAAGTTAGCCAATTTATCAGTTCTATCGCATCGAAGACCAAGGAGATGGAATCCACAGCATTGGGACTTGACTCCACTGTCCAAAACTTACCAAACCCTTTTCTGGCTTTGAAAAAGAGCCACAATTTATCTTAATGAGTTGAGGCATTTATGGATGACAGAGAATCAGTTCAATTTTTAAAATGTCAACCTTTTGTACATGGACAATTTGGGCAAGGAGTTTTGGGAAACAGTTCTGTTTGAAAGGGTAGAGGCCCCCGTTATGATGGTGCTCCAAATTTTTTTATGAGAGCCTCACTCTGGGACAACGCGGCACTTCCCGCGCACCTGGTGGTGAAAAGGAAAACCTCGACGTAAATTTAAATTTTTGAAAGATTGTTCTGTGTGAATAAAATTACAATACAGTTAAGGCATTTTTTGGCTTCAAGACGAAGCTTTGGTTGTGATTTAAAAGAGTTTTGGGGGGAAAGGAGGAAGGTAGTTTTGGAAAGGGGATATCCCATGGGGCGGGAAATTTTCTGTTGTCCAATTGTATAGAATGTAGCTTTCAGCGGAGGTCGGTTCCAGTTTTTTCGATCCATCTGAAAGGGTGTTCACCAGTGCTGAGGGAAAATTTGGGGCTTTGTAGGGGTTTTTATGGGCGGCCAAGCATATTGACCCCAATAAGGATATTTCTTTCAGTAACACGATCCTAATCTTGGAATATTAAATTTTTTTCCGAATTTTTAAAAATTTTTCAGTACAGGGGATCCCCAGGGGACCTCTGCTTCGTTTGCAGTTTTTTCCCGCCCCCCCAGCTTCCTCGGGCCGAGTGCAAGTAGGGCGCCCGCATAACAACCCTGGCTAATATAAGCAAGATACATCATTTTCACAATTTTTAAAATTAGCACCATACCTGGGGTGAAACCCGCCCAACTCTAGTGTTTACCCTTTCTTTGTATTGGGGCAAAGTCCGTTACAAAAGGTCCAAGAGGGGAAAAGCGGCATTCTCCGCCCTGGAATTTTACCCCCTTCCAAAAACCTTCCTCTTTCCCCCCAAAAAACCCTTAATCACAACAAAATTCGCCTTGAAGCCAAAAATGAGGCCCTTAAAACTGTATTTAATTAGCAACAGCACACACTCTGCAAATTATTTTGTTGTGGTCCTGTTCACCAAACCACTGGTGAAATGGTGTGCTGCTGTTGTCGTACAGAGTGAGGCTCTCTTAAGAAAATTTGGAGCAGCATCAAAAATTGGGCCCCTACCCTTCAGACAGAATGTTTGCCATACTCCCTTTTACGAATGCCCTTTTC
>NC_069479.1:969177-991677 GCF_026875155.1 Cherax quadricarinatus
TTTGGGAGAGGCGTCTTGCTCCTCTCTGTGAGAATTGCCAACTCCATTATCAGTCGCCACATTCTGTTGGCGCCCACTTAATCAACACACGCAGAATTTCCCTCGTCGTCGTTTTCGCCCCCTGCCTCTCTTTACCTTCCCCTTCTCCTAGGGACCCACCTTTCACCCGGGGCCTCTTTTTGACTTTTTGAAAACGACTGACAAAATTCACAATTCTGAACTTTCACCCTTCTACTTTATCTCTTGCACCCTCTACCCCCGTACAAAAACCCCTGCCCCGCGTTTTCTGAAACCCTCTGATCACCCCCCTCCCTCCTGCCACCCAAATTTCCCCTTGCCCCTTTCCCTACCCTGCAGCGCGTAAAGCCCTTTGGTTTTAGCGTTTCTTTTTGTTAAAAATAAAATCTAATCTAACATAAGAGAAAATTTTTTTACTGGGGGAAACGTAGAAAATTTTTCCCCTTTCGTTTTTAATGTAAGTAATTTAAAATTCAGTATACACAAATAAAGTTACATAATACATACAAAAAACAATGTGTAAAAACCCTAGGATAACCCAAAAAAAGCAGACAGAGTGACTTTTTTCCTTCCCTTCACTCAGAGCATCATTTCTTCTTAAAAATAGTTACATGGAAGGGGTGTTTTTCTTTATTTATTCTACCGATCAATGTAGAACAACCTTACACAATGTAACTTGTACACAAATCAATTACACTTCGTTACAAAACTTACCTTCGCCGGTTTGTTTACATAACTCTGGCCTGCCTCTCTCTGCACCATTCTTTCTCTCTCTCTTTATTCATTTTATCTCATTTTTCTTACTCCTGACCCTACATTAAGACTACAAATATTTTAAGGTAATAAGATGAACGTAATTTTTTTTATCGCCTGGGATGCTTAAATTTCATGGAAAAATGTGTGGGTGGGTTGGGCCCGGTATGGTACCCGGCTGACACCATAATACCCCCTTGATTTTTACAATAAATACTACTCATCCACCCCAATTTTTAAAGGAAGTAAGAGTGAACTGTATAAACTTTTACGCTCTGGGATCTTAAATATCAAGAATTGTTGTGTGGTGGGTGGCCTGGTATGGTAGCCCGGCGACTACCAACATACCACACCTTTTATTTCCTTTTAAAAAAATACTACTTTTCCACCCTAGATTAAACTATAAATATTTTAAGGGAATAATGATGCACTATGTGGACAATGCCCCCAAAAGTGGTGCCAAATCTCCCCCCATTTTAGCTGATCCTGTTGAACAGGAACTTTCCCAAGGTAACTCACCTTGCCGATCTAATATTCCCTTGGAGCCTATACAGTCTCCCATTAACTCTCACGAGCCTCTGCTTCCTGAAACTGAGAATAGCATACCTCAGTTTTATGATGATGACTCTAACGACTCTAATGATTCTAATGAGTCTGTTAATATTACTGCCTTTAACCCTTTGAGGGTCGACAGGCCCTCTCCGAAACTCGTTCTCAGGGTCGGCCAAATTTAAAAAAAAAAAAATTATTTTCTCTTATGAAAAGATAGAGAATCTTTTCCCGATCATAACGACACCAAAAGTTTGAAATTTGATAGAAAACTTACGGAATTATGCTCTCGCAAAGTTAGCGGTCTCGGCGATGTTTACGGATCGGCGATTTTGCCCACTTTGAGCCCCATTTTCGGCCAATTTCACTGTACTAGTCGACAAAAAACATGAATATTTCGCTAGAACTCCATTTTTTCTATCGAATGGGTGCAAGAAACCACCCATTTATAAATTCAACTATCCAGTATAGTGGTCAGAATTTAGCAATTTTGCCAATTTCACACAAATTTCAAAAGATGCCAATTTCCGAATAGGGTCCAGAATAAACAAGAAAGACATTCCTGGCACTAAAATGACATTTCCTCTAGTCATTAGTCACGTCTCAAAGGCCCCTCTTATATTCTTTTGCTTTCCACTTTGAATTTTTATTCTCACAAAAAAATATAAGATTTACTGTTATGCAGACTACTGCATTAAGTGTAAAAAATGGTATAAATATAATTGGTGCACTTGTGAAAGAATAATTAGACTCACCAGTTGACGTGTATTGCACGCTTGGCAACGATTTGTTTACTTTGAAGTTTGGTAAAAATCGAACATTTCTGCTACTTTGACTCAATTTCAAGGCACCTTTCATTGTAAAACCAGTCAAAATCATCTCAATTTCAGTAATATGTCTTCCATTCTATAAAATGAGACCAAGAAAACTAGAATACAACAATAAATACTATACGAAAATACACTGCAAAGTCGCTGATTTATTAAAAAAAAATGGAAAAAGTTTTTTTTTTCTCATTATGCACCGTGTGCTGCAGGATTTTTTTTAGACTGTGCACACTGACCACATAGACCCATTCTTTCATATGAAGGCCTACCAGCTTTCTCCCACTAGATTTGAGGTCGCTAGAATTTATGAGTACTAGTACGTCAAAAACCCCTACACGTAAGACGTACTAGTACGACAAAAACCCTCAAAGGGCTAGTGAAGATGATGGCATTTTTAATACACAAGCATCCACGCAAAAGTTCCCTCTTCCCCTTGACGAGTCCAGCAGGGATAGTGTAGATACAACACATAACATTACTTGCAGGCGTTCAGAACGCAGTGTACGAGCGAAGAATAAGCAATAATGGGGATTACAATTTTCCAACTTAATGTTCAACATTTCTTTAATAACCGTTACCTTCTTGAGGTTGAACTACATAACTACAATCCCGATGTTATACTTTTGAACGAGACAGCTGCAAGAGTTGATCAACATATTAAATTACGTGGATACTGTACTGTGGAGAAATCGAGAGGACCCTTTAGTGGTGTAGCCATCTTGGTTAAATTAGGATATACATTTAAAAATATTCATGTGGATGAAGATAACTTTCTTGCAATAAACTAACAACGTCGCATGGACAACTAGTGATAGGAACTGGATATTTTCCCCCGAGACAGCCATATATAGAGTCAATTCCTCTACATAGGATATTAAGCAGAAATATTCCAACAATTCTAGCTGGAGATTTTAATGCTCATCACCCTGCCCTCTTCAACTGTGGAGCTGGTATTCCACTGGGTGACTTAAAAGGAAAACAACTCTTTAATATCATGACAGCTAGAAACTTGTCATTTCAAGGCCCATTCTTCAAATCGTACATTGGACCTCATCCAGGAACACCAGATATAGTACTGACAAACAGAGACTGTGACATCTTTCACTGTCGTAATCTCCTGGTGGAAATGTAGGATCTAAACCATATCCCTGTTATAATACAACTACAAACTTCTCCATTTAGAATACCTGTAACTCCTAAACCCAATCTTAACACCCTAGATTTGACCCCTTCGGGGCATATCTGGTGAAGATGAAATTGTTCTTTGGAAAATCTACCTTCCAGTGCAATTGATGATGCAATCAGGTCCCTGCACAATCGAATAATTGAAGCTACCAATGCAACTTGCCAATTAGCTTCCACAAAGATATACCAACAATATAAACCTACTAGAGAAATTAGAGACACTTTAAGAAATTATCAAGCAGAATGTCGAAGGCATCTTCAAACGCGACAACCACCAGCAGCTACACTGCACCGATTAAGGCACGAATTAATTAACATGATTAGTCAACACAAACGAGACATATGGAAATTTCTAGTTCTTCAAGCTAATCAATATAAACGTGAACCAGCAAAATTTTGGGAGTAAGATCCGACAACTGTTAGGGGCAAAGCACAAGGCTCCTAACTACCTAGTTCATACCTTCACTGATGAGATGATGAAGATGTTGAAATTAAACTTGACGATCCACAGGACCAGCTAATTTGATGGGTGATGTAGGGGAGAAAATTCTCTCTCACAATAACAGTCGTCAATTTAATAATAATCATTATCATTAGTAAATGAATGGAGAGATGAGAACTTGGATGATCTACAACCACTACCTACCATCGATACTTCAACTCTTGAAGATACCCACCCGCTTACTAACCTAATTACATTACTAGAGATAAGTCAGGTTAATTGGAAGAATGAGAAATAGAGCCCCTGGCCTCTCTGGAATAACAATGAAACAAATAAAGTACCTACCTAGAAATTGCAAACAGTCCTTGGTAAATATCTTTAATGCCATCTTGGCCTCAGACATTTTCCAGTTGTTTTTAAGACTGCTAGAATGATCTTTCTTGCTAAGCCCAAAAAAAGACATCCACCAACCTGGGAACAAATAGACCTATATCTTTACTTGAAGTCATTGGAAAAGTTCTTGTGAAATCATTTCCAACAGATTGAATTACTATATGGAGTTTAATCACTTGTTTACTGAAAAACAATTTGGCTTTAGAACACATAGAGGTACCAATCATGCAATAAATGTTATTTTTGACACTGTAGCAAGTCTAAAACAGCAGGGAACCTTGCCTTATTGCCACCAGAGATGTTCATAAAGCTTTTGATAGCTTATGGCATGATGGCCTTATATACAAACTCATTGACCTACCAGACCATAACTGGACTTTTCTCAGAGTAATTTATAATTTCTTAACTCAAAGAAAAATCATTCCCACCTTTCATGGCAAGTCGACAGAACCTTTTATACCAACGGCTGGTGTCCCACAAGGTTCTTGTCTCAGTCCACTTCTGTTTAACATTTATGTGAATGACCTTCCTCAACCAGAGTTTAATGACACAATTGTGACAGTTTGCAGATGATGTTATTCATGTCGTCTCATCAACTCCAGTAACAGGAAAATACAAGTATGAGAGAGTCATAGAAAAAATGAATATTGAACTTCGTCGAACATCTAATTGGGAGAAGAAATGGAGAATTACGACTAATCCTGACAAGGTCCTTGTTAGCACGATAGGATGTTTTGCATCAACCATTGAAGATAAAGGGGGTATCTCCATCAGAGGTACACCTGTACCATTAGAAACCCTAACAAGATCTTGGGATATGAAATAGACAGCTGCTCCACTCAACATCTCATGTAACTAAAAAGATCAACACAGCCAAAGCCGGTCTTAGCAGACTCTTTCGATTCAATCAAGCCCCTCAACATGTCAAAAAACATCTGTAATAAAATGATAATAAGAAACCCATACTTGAATACCCTTGTGTCCCAATGTCATTAACAACAAAGACCAACATGCTACGGTTACAAAGGGTCCAGAATAGAGCTCTTCGCTTTATTACCGATACCAGGAGGAGAGACAGAGTTAAAATGGCAGATTTACACACACAACAAGATATCACTGCCATAAATGTATGCCTTTACACCCTAAAAAAGAAACAACTTTATACAATGCAAGAACTATACATGCCAGATAGAGAACATCCTATACAAGTGATAAATACCACCGATTACACCATCAATACTCCGCCTCACAGGACTCAAAAGAATGACTCTCCCACAGAGGGTTCGTCGTTTTATTCATAAAGATGATTACCCTCGACCCATGATTTTGAGCAACTTACCTGACGAAGAAGATTGGATACTACCAGAACCCTTCTATGTATACTGAGAAAATCATCGCCCCCAATTAGGGAGACATCTTAAATAACTTTCTAATGTAAAATTATGCTATTGACTATTGTTGGACACCACCATTAAGAAGCTATTGTCACGAGCTCATAAACTGGCCAGAAAATATTGCCTTTTTTGTTGTATAAATATCCGTTGTGCAATCGCGAAAAAAAAAAAAAAAAAAAAGCAATTGCAACTTGTATAACTACAACCAATTCAGAGTCATGTACTTATATACCTATTATATTTATGTGACTCTGATGGGTTAGTATTATACCCCTTAAAGAATATCTTATCAATTCAAATACACTTTTTAAATTACACCAAAGTGGTTGGGCCACTTACCTTTTATATCCTACCTCTCCCCCCCCCTCCAACCCTTTTCCAATATTTCCATCCTTACCCATCCTTCTTCCTTCCCCATCTTACCAAAGCTCTGGTCATTAGATTCAAGATTCAAGATGTGTGTATTGTACTTTTTATTGTTTTTTGATGCCTGGTTCTATTGCTAACTTAATATATGTTAGTGTAAACTTGTTATCTAGTGTTTGTATGCATTTGTAAGTGGAAAAAAAGGGTGTTCCACTTTATGGCGGTTTCCTCTTTACGGCGGTAGCCTGGAACCTAACCAGCCGTATAAGTGGGGCCTTCCTGTATATACAGTGGACCCCCGGTTTACGATATTATTTCATTCCAGAAGTATGTTCAGGTGCCAGTACTGACTGAATTTGTTCCCATAAGGAATTTTGTGAATTAGATTAGTTCATTTCAGACCCCCAAACATACACATACAAACGCACTTCCATAAATACACTTACGTAATTGGTCGCATTGGGAGCTGATCGTAAACCGGGGATCCACTGTACAGTGGTCCCTCGTTTGTAGTAGTTAATCCATTCCTGGAGCTGCTACTATTAACGAAATCTATGATTTGCGAATCAATTTTCCCCATAAGAAATAATGCAAATACAATTAATCCATTCCTGACACCCAGAAGTATTAAAACAAAAAAATTTTTTACATGAAATATACTTGTAGTACATAAACAATACAATGGGAAATGATGAATGAAACATTAACAGCATAACACTTACCTTTATTGGAGATTCTTCTTAGTGTAAGGGAGACTGGAGGAGGAGAGAGATTGGATTGTTTATAGTTTGGAAGGGGAATCCCCTTCCAGCAACACCTCAGATAACAATTGCTTTTCCGGGGTTGCTTCTCTTCTCTGTTTCTTAATGCCACTAGGACCACCTTGAGAGTCACTGGAGTCCTGTCTCGCAAAATAACTGTCCAGAGAGCTCTGTTTCTGGCGTCTCTTTAAAACTTCCCTAAAATGGGCCAAGACTTTGTCACTGTACATGTTGCCAACATGGCTTGCAACAACCTTGTCAGGGTGATGTTTCTCCATAAAGCTTTCCATCTTACCCCACATAGCAAAAATCTCTTTAATTTCTGAAGAAGGCACCATCTTCCATCTCTCTTCCTCCTCCTCTGCAGCAAGATTCTGAGCTGCGATCTGTTGCTGTTCCTGCTGAAGCTCTTGCAGCTCCTCAGTGGTGAGCTCTTCGTTGTGGTCTTCCACCAATTCTTCCACATACTCCAAACTCACATCCAACCCCATGGAACTCCCCAGTGCCACAATTGATTTTACAACAGACATAGGCTCATCAGGGTCAGTCCCAAACCCTTCAAAATCCCTCTTGTGGACACAATCTGGCCACAATTTTCTCCAGGCACAGTTCAAAGTCCTGGTAGCCACTCCCTCCCAAGCCATACCTATAAGGGTTATGCAGTGGAGGATGCTAAAGTGTTCTCTCCAAAATTCCCTTAGGGTCAAGTGAGTGTCTATTGTCACAGTCAAGCACCTGTGAAATAATTGCTTTGGTGTAGTTTTTTTTAAAGTTTGCAATGACCTGCTGGTCCATGGGCTGGAGGAGAGGAGTGGTATTCGGGGGCAAGAGCTTTACTGTGATGAACCCAAACTCCTCGAAAATTAGGTCATCCAAGTTTGGAGGATGAGCAGGTGCATTGTCCATTACTAGCAGGCACTTGAGATCAAATTTCTTTTCCAGGAGGTAATTCTTCACAATAGGGCCAAACACTTCATTGAACCACTCGACGAAAATTTCCCTCGTGACCCATGCCTTACTATTAGATTTCCAAAACACACACAATTTACTCTTCATAACATTGTTTTTCCTGAACACACTGGGATTTTCAGAATGGTACACTAGTAATGGCTTCACTTTGAAATCCCCACTAGCATTATCACAGAACATTAGCGTCAGCCTTTCTTTCATAGGCTTGTGTCCTGGCATTGCCTTTTCCTCCTGTGTAATGAAGGTCCTCTTTGGCATTTTCTTCCAAAAGAGGCCTGTTTCATCACAATTGAACACTTGTTCAGGTTTCAGTCCTTCAGCCTCTATGTACTCCTGGAATTCATGCACATATTTTTCAGCCGCCTTGTGGTCCGAACTGGCAGCCTCACCATGCCTTACCACACTGTGTATGCCAGTACGGTTCTTAAATCTCTCAAACCAACCTTTGCTGGCCTTAAATTCACTCACATCACCACTATTTGCAGGCAATTTCTTTACCAGATCGTTGTGCAACTGCCTAGCCTTTTCACAAATAATCGAATTCATAAGATTATCTTCTGCTAATTGTTTCTCATTTATCCACACCAATAATAACTTCTCAACCTCTTCGAGTACTGGTGATCTCATTTTTGTGAATGATGGTGAAAGTTTTTCTTTTTTCAGGCCACCCTGCCTTGGTGGGAATCGGTTAGTGTGTTAATAAAAAAAAATAAATTATCCATTTCATTATTGCTTTATATTTATTTCTCATTGTTTTCTGTATGTGAAGCTATAGTTATTCTCTGTAAAATGTATTTTTTGTTAATACTTTAGGGTGTCTGAAACATATTAATTGGATTTACATTATTCTTATGGGGAAAATTATTTCGGGTTTCGTCAGACTCTCTGGAACAGATTAATCACGAAAACCGAGAGCCCATTATAGCTGTGAAGGTGTCTTCACCAAACACAACTTCAACAACATGAACATCAACTGGGACCAGGTGAACCATGTCCTAATGAAACATATTGGGAAGATCTCTTAAATTACATGGATCCAAACCAGTACCTTGAAAAGATCAACTTCCTGGCAGCTGAAGTATGTTCAAGGCATTTTTGCCTAAGAGAGAAGTAAACTAGAGAGAGAAAGATGTTCCCTCTACAGAAGACGATGAAGAATCACTGAGCTCCTCAAGAATGCTAGATTATCTGATACACAGAAGGAAACCCTGACCAAGGTGGAAAATATCGATCTTAAGTTAAAGAACTCATAAAGGACCCAGGAGAGACAGGAAGAGCTAGAAGTGATTAGTGAAATTGAAAGAAATTTGAAATATTTCTTTTCATATGCCAAAAACAAGGCAAATACCACATCTAGTATCGGGCGCTTGCCTGGACAAGATGGGACTTACACAGATGACAACAAAGAAATAAGTGAGGTACTGAAATCTCAATATGACTGTGTTTAGTGAGCCACTAATCAGTCTAAAGATCGACACTCCAAATGATTTTTTAATGAATGAGCCTCAAAACTATCAGTGTATGCCAGATTTCTGACATTACCCTAACTCTGATAGACTTGGAGAAAGCCATTGACAACATGCCTATGCACTCAGACCTAGACTCGTGGAACTCTGTCTTCATTAAGAACTGCAAGAAACCCCTTTTTATTTTTATTTATTTTTTTTTTTTATTTATTTAGTAATTTGAGCATACATACAGAGGTACAAAAAAAATACAGGTAAGAGCAGCATGCCAAAGCCACTTTTATGCATAGCATTACGGGCTGGCTTAAAATTAACTTAAGATTAACTAAGCAATGATGAAATCAGTGATAAAACATTATTGTAAACAGATAACTATAAAGCACAAATGAGTATTACAAGGACAGGTTATATGGTTGCATGCATTGCTGTACATTCAGTCGAATGGAGTATTCTCTTTGGTAGTGTATTTAAAAAATAATAAAGTTAGATTGGGTTTTAGGTTTAACATTTATGTGATATAATTGTGAGAAACATTTAAGATATACAATTTATAAGGTTCAGTTATTCAGTATTTATTTGGTTTTGGGTGAGTAAGTGATCTTTGAGAAGAGACTTGAATTTATAAACAGGTAGTGTTTCTTTTATATTTACAGGTAATGAATTCCAGATTTTAGGGCCTTTTATGTGCATTGAGTTTTTGCATAGCGTGAGATGGACACGAGGAACATCAAAGAGTGATCTGTGCCTTGTGTTATGGTCGTGTGTTCTGTTGAGGTTGGCAAGGAGATGTTTGAGGGGAGGGTTAATATCAGAGTTAAGTGTTCTATGTATGTAATAGGTGCAGTATGCATGTAGGTGCAGTATGTATGTAGTAGGTGTATGTATACTATGGAGAAGGAGCTTAGAGATGGGTGAAATTTCACAGAAAATAAAAACAATGGATATAGCCCCACTCCATAAAGGTGGCAGCAAAGCATTAGCTATGAACTGTAGACCAATAGCTCAGACATCCCGCATCATAAAAATCTCTGAAAGAGTGCTAATAAGCATGATTACTAACCACTTGGTTTCCCAAAAACTGCACAATCCAGGGCAACATGGGTTCAGAGCAGGTCACTTCTGCCTCTTGCAACTACTGGATCACTATGATATGGTCTTGCATGCACTGGAAGAAAATCAGAATGCAGATGTAATATACAGACTTTGCAAAAGCCTTTGACAAGTGTGATCATGGTGTAATAGCACACAAAATACATGCTAAAGGAATACCTGGCAAAGTGGGGAGATGGATCTTCAACTTTCTAACTAACTGTAGTGGCAAACAGTTAAATTGGAAGCTGCCATAGTGAAAAGCTCTGTTCCACAAGGCACAGTACTTGCCCCCATCCTGTTCCTCATCTTCATATCAGACATAGACAGAAATTTAATCCACAGCACAGTGTCATCCTTTGCAGATGATATTAGAATTTGCATGAGACTGGCATCTATTGAGAAGGCGATTGACCGCCAAGAAGATATAAACCAAGTTTTCCAATGGGCAACAGAAAATAATATGATGTTCAATGAAGACAAATTCCAACTACAGGTCTCCCTCAACATTTGCGGGGTTCACACATTCGCGAATTCCCAACCGCCAAATTCCTAGTCGCCAAATTCCCAGCCGCCAAATCATATTTAAGTTTCCCGCCACCTGCTAGTCCCTACTACCCTCCCTCCGACCCCCGCAACTGGCAGCCAGCCCTCCCACCACTGTGTGGTAAGTGTTTTGTTTGTTCATTATTTGTTATTAAACTACAATATAAATAATGTAAACCCATTCATGACTGCACGTTGGAATGGCTATTCGGACAGGTATTGGATGGTGACATCATGTGTTTACTCTTGAACACAGTAAAGAATCAAACATTTCTGCTACTGCTAATAATAACTATAGTAATAATAATAGTAAATATGATAGAATTATTTTTTATTATTATCACACTGGCCGATTCCCACCAAGGCAGGGTGGCCCGAAAAAGAAAAACTTTCACCATCATTCACTCCATCACTGTCTTGCCAGAAGGGTGCTTTACACTACAGTTTTTAAACTGCAACATTAACACCCCTCCTTCAGAGTGCAGGCACTGTACTTCCCATCTCCAGGACTCAAGTCCGGCCTGCCGGTTTCCCTGAACCCCTTCATAAATGTTACTTTGCTCACACTCCAACAGCACGTCAAGTATTAAAAACCATTTGTCTCCATTCACTCCTATCAAACACGCTCACTGCATGCCTGCTGGAAGTCCAAGCCCCTCGCACACAAAACCTCCTTTAACCCCCTCCCTCCAACCTTTCCTAGGCCGACCCCTACCCCGCCTTCCTTCCACTACAGACTGATACACTCTTGAAGTTATTCTGTTTCGCTCCATTCTCTCCACATGTCCGAACCACCTCAACAACCCCTCCTCAGCCCTCTGGACAACAGTTTTGGTAATCCCGCACCTCCTCCTAACTTCCAAACTACGAATTCTCTGCATTATATTCACACCACACATTGCCCTCAGACATGACATCTCCACTGCCTCCAGCCTTCTCCTCGCTGCAACATTCATCACCCATGCTTCACACCCATATAAGAGCGTTGGTAAAACTATACTCTCATACATTCCCCTCTTTGCCTCCAAGGACAAAAATACGAGGGAGTGGTTGACACATCGTCAGTGTGGCTTTGTTTATGCTGGAGTGAGCATTAGTCTCCGTGCTTTTCCAAACATTTCACAATAATTCATTGTGTTTGGTGCTTGTAGATTGAGTGCGATTGGATTGGTTGAGGCAGTGGTTGAGGAAGCGGTTGAGGCAGTGGGTGAGGCAGTGGGTGAGGCAGCAGTTGAGGCAATGGGTGAGGCAGCGGTTGAGGCAGTGGTATTTAAAAACATACATGTTAATAATAATAATATAATACATGTTATTAATAATATGTACCATTATTATTTATAACATATATATTATTAAATACCATTGCCTCAACCACTGCCTAAACTGCTGCATCTACCAAAAACCAAGAATACAGTGGACCCCCGGTTAACGATATTTTTTCACTCCAGAAGTATGATCAGGTGCCAGTACTGACCGAATTTGTTCCCATAAGAAATATTGTGAAGTAGATTAGTCCATTTCAGACCCCCAAACATACACGTACAAACGCACTTACATAAATACACTTACATAATTGGTCACATTTGGAGGTAATCGTTATGCGGGGGTCCACTGTACATGTATTGTCCTAACTAAACCTAATGAAACACCACTGCATCCCACTGAATCAGCTAACAAGATAAACGACTTCTCAACCATAGGATCTAATCTTGCCAGTAAAATCCCACGTACCAACACCCATGCCGGGGACTACCTAGATAGGAATTTAACAAATTCCTAATAGTATCTTGTACCAACTGAGCCCACCAAAGTCACCGAGATTATAAAGTCACTTAAAAATAACTCGGGGAATCTGTCTCATGTCCCACCATTATTGTACAAGCGAGCGGCCCATGTCCTTTCGCATGCTATTTCATTACTTTTTAACAAGTCAGTAGAAACTAGCACCTTCCCGAAACTACTCAAGACAGCAAGGGTTACACCAATATATAAAGGTGGTGACCCTCCAGATGTAAACAACTATAGGCCAATATCAAACTTGCCATTGCTATCCAAAATCTTCGAGAAACTCGTGCACAGGAGACCGTATTCATTTATAACGGCACAAAACATACTCAACCCCTGCCAGTTTGGATTCAGGAAAACTAAAAGCACTAATGATGCAATTGTAAAAATGCTAGATCTGTTTTACACAAATTTGGAAAATAAGGAATATCCACTAGGAATTTTTATTGACCTAAGAAAAGCTTTTGACACAGTAGACCACGGCATCCGACTCCACAAACTTGACCATTATGGTATAAGTGGCCATGCACTTGCATATTGCAAATCCTACCTTACTAATAGGTATCAGTATGTCAACATTAAAGACACAACATCATCAACACGGCCACTTGATACTGGAGTTCCGCAGGGAAGTGTCCTTGGACCCCTGCTCTTCCTCATTTACATCACTGATCTTCCAAACGTATCCCAACACCTGAAACCCATTCTCTTTGCTGACGACACGACTTATGTCATCTCTCACCCTAATCTTGCCACCCTCAACACCATTGTTAACGAGGAGCTGCTCAAAATATCAACTTGGATGACAGCCAATAAACTTACACTTAACACTGACAAAACCTATTATATTATGTTTATTTATTTATTTATTTATTTATTTCCAATTTGTGCACACATTTTGGTAGCAGAGCTGGTGCTGTGCAACTTTACATTAAGATTGACAACACTCTAATTGCCAGACATAATGAGGGCAAATTCCTAGGCCTATACCTCGACAACAACCTGAATTTCAGCACCCATGTCCAACACATAACAAAAAAAGTATCCAAAACAGTTGGGATCCTCTCCAAGATACTATGCTACGTGCCGCAAAATGCCCTTCTCACACTATACCATTCACTCATTTATCCATACCTCACCTATGCTATTTGTGCTTGGGGATCAACTGCAGCAACACACCTAAAGCCAATAATAACTCAAAAAAAGCCGCAGTAAGAATAATCACTTAATCCCATCCCTGGCAACACACACCCCCACTCTTCATAGATCTAAACTTGCCCCCTGTTCAGAACATTCACACTTACTACTGTGCAATCTACATCTACAGGACCTTAAATTCCAATATTAACCTTGACCTAAAATGCTTTCTTAATAGTTGTGACAGGACCCACAGGCATAACACCAGAAGCAAACATCTCTACGACATTCCCCGTGTCTGACTAAACCTTCACAAAAATTCTATGTATGTCAAAGGCCCTAAAATCTGGAACACCCTACCTGAAAACTCTAGAACTGCAGACACATTCATCACCTTCAAAACTACCGTTAGAAAACATCTTATCTCCCTGATACACCCCGTCAACTAACTACATAAAAACCACCTGGTGGTTCACACTTACACTCACTCATTCACTCATTTGACTATAAGCACAGAAATATGTATCTTAATCTTAAAATAATGATTCCTAACTAGTCATAAGCTTGCCTGTGATACTCCAATATAGAAACTATGTATTGTGCCAAAACAAAAGCATTCACATTGCTAAACTCACAAGCTAGTATTTAGTCACTTAGTATTTAGTCAACTTACTCAACAATTTGTAATAATTTAGGGTTAAGAATTAATCTAAGTTTGCCCGGAATGCCTAGCCATGCTAGGTGTTCTAGTGGCCCCCTCTGTAATTAGTATTTTATTACATGTAAACCACACAATAACAATTCCTGTAAACCCTGCATTGCAATCCTTATGGAGAATAAACTTTGATTGATTTGATTGATTGCCTCAACTGCTGCCTCACCCACTGCCTCACCCACTGCCTCAACCGCTGCCTCAACCGCTGCCTCACCTGCTGCCTCACCCACTGCCTCAACCACTGCCTCTACCACTCCAGTCGCACTCAATCTACAAGCACTAAACACAATGAATTGTTGTGAAATGTTTGGAAGAGTATGGAGACTAATGCTCACTCCAGCATAAACAAAGCCACACTGACGATGTGTCAACCACTCCCTCATTTTTTTGTACAATTTCCTTCTTCAATTCTATCGTATTTATTATTATTATTATTATTTTTATTATTATTATTACTATTGCTATTATTAGCAGTAGCAGAAGTGTTTGATTCTTTGCTGTGTTCAAGAGTAAACACATGATGTCACCTTCCAATACCTGTCCGAATAGCCATTCCAACGTGCAGTCATGAATGGGTTTACATTATTTATATTGTAGTTTAATAGCAAATAATGAACAAACAAAACACTCGCCACACAGTGGTGGGAGGGCTGGCTGCCAGCTGTGGGGATCGGAGGGAGGGTAGTAGGGACTCGCAGTGGTGGAGGCAGTGGTATTAAATAACATACATGTTATTAAACCATAATATGTATGTATTTAGTACAATTTACGACGTTTCATTTATTTTATGATTATTCATGGTTCAACAAGTTAAGGAAGCAGTATTGTATTATATTTCCCTACAATATATTGGGGCACCAAACATTTGCGATTTTTCAACATTCGCGAGGCTCTTGATCCCCTAACCCTTGCGATTGTTGAGGGAGACTTGTACTCTGTTATGGAAATCCAGAGGAGATAATAATTAGAACTAAGTATACTACAAACTCTGACCATACAATAGAGCAAAAAAATAATGTGAGGGACCTGGGAGTGGTAATGTCTGAGGAATGCACTTTCAAGGATTACAACAGTGCCACGATCATAACTACAAAGAAAATGATTGGATGGATAATGAAAACATTCAAAACAAGAGATGCCAAGCCAATGATGATCCTTTTCAAATCACTTGTTCCCTCTAGGCTGAAATATTGCTGTACATTAACATCTCTGCTGAAAGCAGGTGAAATTACAGATCTAGAGAGTGTGCAGAGAACCTTTACTGCACATGTAAGTTCCATCAAACACCTCAGCGACTGGGAACACTTCGAAGCACTTGACTTGTACTCACTGGAATGCAGGCGAGAGAGATATGTCGTAATCTACACTTGGAAAATCCTAGAAGGAATGATCCTGAATCTACACACAGAAATCACTCCCTATGAAAGTAAAAGACTGGGCAGGTAGTGCAAAATACCCCCAATGAAAAGTTAGGGCACCATTGGTACACTAAGATGGGAGGCTGTTCACAAGCCATAAGGGGAATTATGAATAGGTCCCTGGCTGCCTTCAAAAGGGAGCTGGATAGATACTTAGTCGGTGCTGGATCAACCAGACTGTGATAAGTACATTGGACTACGTGCAGCCAGCAGTAACAGCCTGGTTGATCTGGCCCTGATCCACCAGGAGGCCGGTCGTGGACTGAACCGTGAGAGCGTTGATCCCCGGAATACCCTCCAGGTAGACTCCAGGTAGTGCCATACCATCCATTGTCAAATGATTTGGCAGAAAGGGCAGTACAGACAGTGAAGGAAGGTTTACACAAATTTATGAAAGGATCTCTCAATACCAGACCATGTAGGTTCTTATATAATCATAGGAAAATGGTTCATTCATCCACTAATTAGACACCAGCAGAAATTATGTTTAATAGGAATTTTAAAGTTCCAGTAGTGGTTGTCAAACGTCATGGTAGAGAAGACAAATCATTGGCTAACATGCTTTCTGGTGACCTTTAGGGGAATGAGAAACAGTTTCAAGTTGATAATGCTGTGTATGTCATTAGTTTTGGGAAAGGTGACCCTTGGGTTAATGGGAAGATTGTGGAGGTATTAGGTGTTAGGAATTAAAAGGTGCAAGTTAGAAGTTTTGGGAATTTAATATGGAAAAGGCATACAGATCAACTAATGCCAAGGTTTAGGAGTGATGAAGAGCAAACACTGATTCCAAGAATACCAGAAGCTGTAAAGGTTGTGTTGGTAATTCCTGGCAGTATAGAAACAGGGCACCTTTATGGTCAGAGGATCTGCCCAAAATAGATACCAGTGATAAACTTGAGGATCAGGTTAGTATGCAGGAAGACACTTCTGGAAGGTTTGATGATGAAAACAGCAGCGTGAGAGGAGAGGTTGCATCAGGGCAATGCTAACCATCCATATCTCAGGCATTCCAGAAGAGTAGTTAAACTTCCAGATAGGTTGGATTTATAAAGTTTTGGATGAGCTAATCATTGTATTGTAATGATACCACAGGTGGTGATGATATAATGTAATTTAGAAAAGGAGGAATGTACGGTGTTGGGAACAGTGAGAATATTAAATACTATGTACAGTATGTAAAATGCATACTATATATGTACTCCAGGAAGTAGGTTGGTAGACAGCAACCGCCCAGGGAGGTACTACCATCCTGTCAAGTGAATGTAAAATGGAAACCTGTAATTGTTTTACACGGTGGTAAGATTGCTGGTGTCTTTTTTTCTGTCTCATAAACATGCAAGGTTTCAGGTATGTCTTGTTACTTCTACTTACACTTAGGAGGTCACACTGTACATGCATAGACAAGCATGCATATGTATACATACATACATACATACATACATGCCCCTCTGTTTTTTTTTATTTCCTTTCTAGTTCTTGTTCTTGTTTATTTCCTCCATGGGGAAATGGAACAGAATTCTTCCTCCATGAGTTGTGCATGCCATAAGAGGTGATTAAAATGCTGGGAGCAAGGGGCTAGTAACCCCTTCTCCTGTATAAATTTAAAAGGAGGAACTTCCGTTTTTCCTTTTGGGCCACCCTGCCTCAGCGGGATATGGTCGGTTTGTTGAAAAATGTATGTTTCAATCATCGATTGTGGTGTTTGCACATGAAGCGAAAGCTTATGTCACCAGGCAGTGGACTATTTAGCCCAAATTTCCTTGACAAGTGCAATGGGCACATCATCCCTTTCCTCCTCTTCCTCTTATGACAGCTCCTCTGCTGCAATCTGTTTCTGCTCCTTTCCTTCTGAAGGTCTACAAGTTCTTCTGTGGTGAGTTCAGCTCACTGCTCCTCCACACTATCTTCAGTCACCTCTATGCCCAAGGTCTTCCCCAGTGACTCAGTATCCTTGGCTGCCACAAGGTCAGGACATAATTTCTTCCATGGTGACTCCATGGCCCTGGAAGACAAGTCTTTCCAGAACTCCCTGAGAGTTAAATTTGTTTTGTTTCTGAAGTGATTTCAAAACACCTTTCAAAAAGTGCTTTGGTGAAGAGTTTCTTGAAGTTAGAAATAACCTGCTGGTCCATGAGCTGGATGAGAGGAATGGTGTTAGGAGGCAAGAACTTCACAGTTATAAAACAGAACTCCTCCAGCAACTCATTTCCAAAGCTTGGAGGATGAGCAAGAACATTATCCATGAGTAAAAGAGACCTTAGTGCCAGGTACTTTTTAACAGTGGGAGCAGAGATCTCATGATCCCACTCAATAAAAAATTGTCATGTTACCCAAGCTTTCATGTTGGCCTTCCACATTACAGCCAATTTGTTTTTTATAACTGTCCAAATGTAAATCTATGTTTGATTTTACATGCTTTCTTATGTGAAAAAATGGAGCTCAACATTCAGAGCACTAAGCACGTCAAGGTAGGTCTACGTTTGGACAGTTTAAGGGTTAAAAGTTTGTGGATTTTCAGAATGATAAACAAGTAAGGACTTAAGTTTCAAGTCCCCAATTGCATTACCACACAGGTACAGTGAGCCTGTCTTTCATTGGCTTGTGCCCTGGGATTGACTTTTCTTCAGGTATGTAGGTTCTCTTGGGCATTTTCCAGAAGAGACCTGTCTCATCACAAACACTTGTTGGGGAACATACCCCTCAGGATCTACATACTCTTGGAATTTAGTAACATACTTTTCAACAACTGCTTTGTCAACACTGGCAGCCTCCTCATGTCTAGACACACTATGAATGCTACTTCTTTTCTTAACCCTTTCAGGGCCCAAGGCCAAAATCTGAAGGGGTGCCCCAGTGTCCAAGAAATTTTGAAAAAACAAAAAAAAATTACTTTTTCTTACAGAATTAAAGATAATATTTTTGTGAAGCTAATAAAAAAAATTCTGATCAGTACTTATCAAGATACAGTGGCGGAAAGTTGACCCAAAATGACCGGGTGGTGGCAACATCAGCGACTTCCGAAAAAATAGCTTTTTTTTTTATATGTTTTTTTTTATACTTTTTTCTTTTCTAATTTTTTTCTTTTTCTAATAACATTTGTGGCCTGTGAGACCAATATAATGTATATTGTATAAGTGTACACTCATTGTATTCAACACAATAATTGCACTAATTTGTTTATCATTATATTGCTTACAAAACTTGTTGACAAGTTTTTTGTAAACAAAATGATGAAAATATTAGTGCGGTTATTGTGTTGAATACAACGGTACCATATAGTACCATATGGTACAATGGTGCCATAGGGTGCAATGGTACCATATGGTACAATGGCACCTTATACAATTTTACCATATGGTAGAATATGGTACAATGGCACCATTTGGTACAATGGTACCATATGGTGTAATGGTACCTTATGGTACATTGTACCATATGGTACAATACCATACAGTTCATTGTACCATATGGTACAATACCATACAGTTCATTGTACCATATGGTACTATATAGTACTGTTGTATTCAACACAATAAACACACTAATATTTTCATCATTATTTCATTTACAATAATTGTTTACAACAAAAATATGCAAAAATGTTGTATATTAGTAATGTTCTATTACATATTTACAAAAGTACAGTCACTCGACATGTTCCTTGAGGTTGATGACAAAGCGCTTTGTCTTAGAAACTGCCGAGTCACTAGCTAGCTTGCGTCACCACTCACTCAGTGTTGGCTGGTGGCTTGTGGCATCAACATCTCCAACTGACCATATGGTACATGGTATTGTATGTTACAGGGTACCATGTGGTACATTGTACTATATGGTATAGGGTACCGTACAGTACAGGATACCATATGGTGCAGGGTGCCATATGGTGCAGGGTACCATATGGTGCAGGGTACCATATGGTGCAGGATACCATATGGTGCAGGGTACCATATGGTGCAGGGTACCATATGGTACAGACACCATATGGTACAGATACAGGGATCCCTATGGAAATAAGTCATCCTGACTTTTTTTTGGGTTATCCTAGGATTTTATACATATGCTGCTATGTATGATAATCTATGTAACTGTATTTTTGTACACCTGAATAAACTTACTCAAGTGCATGTGGCATCGTAAGTAAGTTTATTTAGGTATACACAAATAAAGTTACATAGATTATCATACATAGCAGCATATGTTTGGAGAACCTAGGATAACCCAAAAAAATCAGACAGACTTGTTTCCATTAGGGTCCTTGTACCCTGTACCATATGGTACAATGTACTATATGGTACAGGGTACCATATGGTACAGTGTACTATATGGTACATTGTACCATATGGTACCATTGTACCATATGATACCATTGTATGACATGGCACCACTGTACCATATGGTTCAAAACCATAGAATTCCTCTTCAGATCCACTTCCATCAGTCTTAGAACTGTAAGTTGTGAAGAGGAGAGTCAGAATTCACCCAGAGTGAGTGGGGAGTGAGAGCTTCCTTGCCGCCAGACATGATGGACAAAGCTACTTTGGTGGTGTTCCCACAATGCCATGCAGGCATCCAGATTTTTTCTATAGTGCGCACACTGACCACCCAGACCCATTCTCTCAGATGTAGGCCTACCAGCCTTCTTGCGCTAAATTTGACGCCGCTAGAATTTTGGCTTAGATCTACGGTTTGGACCCTCAACGTAAAGCCGTAGATCTACGGCATGGACCCTGAAAGGGTTAAAATTATTAAACCAACCCCTACTAGCCTTGAAGGATTGAGTTTCAACACTTGTTCCATTTTTTGTTATTTTCAGGAGGCCGTCACACATTTTTTGACAAATAATGGCATCTGAAACACTATCACTATGTAACTGTCTTTTGTTTATCCAAATTAACAGATTTTTTAACCTCAATAATTTGTGGCCTTTGTGAATGTTTTTTTTTAGACGAGATGTTTACAGCAGGTAAGTTAGTGGCTGTACTGCGCATTCTGTGAGCACATGACCCAAGTCATTAGCATTGTCGGTTGACAACCAAGAGAGCGTATGAAAACCAGGACACTTTTTTCTCAAATTCCTTGTTCGAAAACCAATTTGTTCAACAAGTAATGCAGTCGACAACTGAGGTTCCACTGTATTTTCTTTTTTTTTTTTTATTTCTGCCTAGGTGTGTTCTATCCTGTGCTTTTTTTTCTCCTGTGTTTTGCCCCCCCCCCCCCCCCACTTTGTGGGTTACAGTGGAGCTTCAAATTTCGAACATATCTCTTATCGAACTCTTCGAAAATAGAACCCTTTTTTCAAACCAACTTTGTCCCTATTATCGAACTCGCCCCTATTTTCGAACCGCCGGGTACCGGACCTGTCCAGCAGCCCCCTCTGTCCGCGTCCCCACGCAGGCGCCGTGAGCCAGTCTGGTTTTGTCGATGCTTGAGTGAACACTAACCTGTGCTCTCATTCATTTTACGATTATTTCATTGTGTTTAGTGCTTGTGGGACTGTGAAATAAGCTACAATGGGAGCAATGAAACTTGCTAGTGGTAACCCTGTGGTAAAGAGAGTGAGAAACACCATAGATATGAAGAAGGAAATAATACAGAAGTGGAATGATGTCCAAATGTTTGTGGAGAAGTACCACCCTGAGCAAGCTGAAACAAGCCATCTTTGCCACAAGTTCAGTGACAGAACCATGTCCCATTTTAGGGAAATCTTAAAGAGGCACCAGAAACAGAGGACTTTAGACAGTTATTTTGTGAGACAGGGGTCCAGTGACTCTCAAGCTGGTGCTAGTGGCATTAAAAGATGGAGAAGGGAAGTAACCCCAGAGAGGGCTTTACCTGAAGTCCTCATGGATGGGGATTCTCCTTCCAAACACTAACCCCAACTCCCTCTCTCCTCCTCCCTATCTTCCAGATGTCATCACAAATCTTCAATAAAGGTAAGTAAAATGTTATTTTATATGTTTATTTAAATTTATTAATACATAACTGAACACTATATTTGTTGTGTGAATGTAAAACTATAGTTAATCTCTATAAAATGTATTTTTTTGTGAATATTTTTGGATTTCTGAAACGGATTAATTTTATTTCCATTATTTCATATGGGAAATATTGCTTCGTTTTTCAGACTTGTCGAATTTAGAACTCCTGGAACGGATTAAGTTTGATATTTGAGGTTCCACTTTATTATCATTCTTGCAGTGTTCTTTTTCTTGTTCTTAGACTTCCTCGACCTCTGCTGCCACTTTTATTACTGCTACATACTACTGCTGCTGTTATAGGAGAGCCCCACTTATACAGCAGGTTAGGTTCCAGGCAACTGTTATAAAGGAAAAAATTGCTGTAAAGTGAAACATTGCCTCTCTCTCACTTTCAAATGCATATAAAATCCTGATATGTTTACAATATAGTATATTAATTGTGCAATAGAGCTAGGCCTAAAAAATGCATGTACAATACACACATTACTTGCCTTAAAATACTTTCATCCTTAGCTTATAGTGAGTGTTGAATATATTTATTGTAGGATGTCTGAGTAAGTGATGAATGGATATATTTGAAAACTGGTGCAGTAAGAACATGATGTAAAGTGAAGCAGTGTAAAGAGAGACCCGACTGTACCTTGCTTCACTCCACTGACCCGACTGTACCTTGCTTCACTCCACTGACCCGACTGTACCTTGCTTCACT
>NC_069479.1:996677-1009400 GCF_026875155.1 Cherax quadricarinatus
AGTACGCATAAATTCTAGCGCCCTCAAATCTAGCAAGAGAAAGCTGGTAGGCCTACATATGAAAGAATGGATCTATGTGGTCAGTGTGCGCAGTATAAAAAAAATCCTGCAGCACACAGTGCGTAATGAGAAAAAAAAAGAACCTTGACCGTGTTTTTGGTTTAAAACCGCGACTTTGCACTGTACAGTGGAACCTCTACTTGCGAGTTTAATCCGTTCCATGACGTTGCTCGCAACTTTATTTGCTCGTTTGCAGAGTCAATTTTCCTCGTTTAAATTAATTGAAATGCAATTAATCCGTTCCAGTGGAATTCTGTACAGTGGTCCCTCAATCGTCCGGCCTGAAAGTCGTCTATTTCAGAAATACAGTGGACCCTCGCATACCGTTGGCATCACATAACGTTAAATCCTCATACTGATACATTTTATCAATAAAATTTTGCCTCGCATACCGCTAAAAAACTCGCTCAACGCTATTCGTCCGAGACGCTTCTAATGTGCGGCCTGAGCCAGCTTCACATGTTCCGCCGGTGGCATTGTTTACAAGCCAGCCTCCGCGGTAACATCCAAGCATACAATCGGAACATTTCGTATTATTACAGCGTTTTTGATTTCATCTGCAAAATAAGTGACCATGGGCCCCAAGAAAGCCTCTAGTGCTAACCCAGTGGTAAAAAGGGTGAGAAATACTATCATACCACAGTCAGCTGCTGCTGCACCATGGTCAGCTGTTGCTTGACCAGTCAGCTGTTGCTGGATCAGTCAGCTGCTGTTGCACCTCGATCAGCTGTTGCTGGATCAGTCAGCTGCTTCTGCACCATGATCAGCTGTTGTTGGACCAGTCAGCTGTTGCTGAATCAGTCAGCTGCTGCTGCACCATGATCAGCTGTTGCTGGACCAATCAGCTGTTGCTGGATCAGTCAGCTGCTGCTGCACCACGATCAGCTGTTGCTGGACCAGTCAGCTGTTGCTGGATCAGTTAGCTGCTGCTGCACCATGATCAGCTGTTGCTGGATCAGTCAGCTGCTGCTGCACCACGATCAGCTGTTGTTGGACCAGTCAGCTGTTGCTGAATCAGTCAGCTGCTGCTGCACCATGATCAGCTGTTGTTGGACCAGTCAGCTGTTGCTGAATCAGTCAGCTGCTGCTGCACCATGATCAGCTGTTGCTGGACCAGTCAGCTGTTGCTGGATCAGTCAGCTGCTGCTGCACCACGATCAGCTGTTGCTGGACCAGTCAGCTGTTGCTGGATCAGTTAGCTGCTGCTGCACCATGATCAGCTGTTGATGGATCAGTCAGCTGCTGCTGCACCACGATCAGCTGTTGTTGGACCAGTCAGCTGTTGCTGAATCAGTCAGCTGCTGCTGCACCACAATCAGCTGTTGCTGGACCAGTCAGCTGCTGCTGCACCACAATCAGCTGTTGCTGGACCAGTCAGCTGTTGCTGGATCAGTCAGCTGCTGCTGCACCATGATCAGCTGTTGCTGGACCAGTCAGCTGTTGCTGGATCAGTTAGTTGCTGCTGCTGCACCATGATCAGCTGTTGCTGGACCAGTCAGCTGTTGCTGGATCAGTCAGCTGCTGCTGCACCACAATCAGCTGTAGCTGGACCAGTCAGGTGTTGCTGGATCAGTCAGCTGCTGCTGCACCACGTTCAGCTGTAGCTGGATCAGTCAGCTGTTGCTGGACCAGTCAGCTGTTGCTGGATCAGTCAACTGTTGCTGGACCAGTCAGCTGTTGCTGGATCAGTCAGCTGTTGCTGGATCAGTCAGCTGTTGCTGGACCAGTCAGCTGTTGCTGGATCAGTCAACTGTTGCTGGACCAGTCAGCTGTTGCTGGACCAGTCAGCTGTTGCTGGACCAGTCAGCTGTTGCTGGATCAGTCAGCTGTTGCTGGATCAGTCAGCTGTTGCTGGATCAGTCAGCTGCTGCTGCACCACGGTCAGCTGCTGTTGCACCATCAGCTGTTTCTGAACATGACTCGTCCCGAACCTGTCCGTCCAGCCTGAGCGCCTGCCTTGCTGTCATTGTTTACAAGCCAGGGTGGCCGGTTGCATGCATATATTCGATACATTTTGTATTATTCCATTACTTATAGTGCTTGTAACTGCTAAATAAGCCACCATGGGCCCAAAGAAAGCTTCTAGTGCCAACCCTGTGGTAAAAAGGGTGACAAATACTATCGTACCACAGTCAGCTGCTGCTGCATCACGGTCAGCTGATAAATTGGACCAGTCAGCTGTTGCTGCACCACAGCTGCTGCTGCACCACAGCTGCAGCTGCACCATGGTCAGCTGTTGCTGCACCACAGCTGCTGCTGCACCATGGTCAGCTGCACGACAGCTGTTGTTGCTGCACCACCATCAGCTGTATTACTCGATGATGTGGAGAGTGTTGTTGGTGTGGCTTAACGTGAAACAATTACCGAGAAACGATTAACCCCGGAGGGTTAGCCACCCAGGATAACCCAAGAAAGTCAGTGCATCATCGAGGACTCTCTAACTTATTTCCATTGGGGTCCTTAATCTTGTCTCCCAGGATGCAACCCATACCAGTCGACTAACACCCAGGTGAACAGGGAAAAACGCCTGGAACTAGTGCTCATATTGGTGAATTTAAAGCCAGCAAAGGTTGGTTTGAGAGATTTAAGAATCGTAGTGGCATACACAGTGTGATAAGGCCTGTTCTGGAAGAAAATGCCAAACAGGACCTACAGTACTCAGGAGGAAAAGGCACTCCCAGTACACACTGTCTCATCAGTCATTGCTGCATCTTCAATAAAGGTAAGTGTCATTTATTCTTCATTTAGTAGAGTAGTACATGCACAATATATACTGTGCATGTACTACTCTACTATTGTGCATGTATCCTTCTCTTTGTGTGTAGGAAAATGTATATTTCATGTGGTAAAAATTTTTTTTCATACTTTTGGGTGTCTTGCACTGATTAATTTGATTTCCATTATTTCTTATGGGGAAAATTCATTCGCATAATGATAATTTCGCATAACAATGAGCTCTCATGAATGGATTAATATCATTATGCGGGGGTCCACTGTAGTCCTGTTTTTTCGTCAAAATTTTGGCTCGCAAATAGTCCGGTAACTCGCTAATAGTCCTAATAGTCCTTCGTCCCGGATGCGTACTCACGCTCTGAGCCGCCTCGGCCTTTCCTTCCCAGCCAGTGTGCCATTGTTTACCAGTGAGTGACAGTCCCCTCACATGCTCCTACGAAATATTTCATAATATTCCATTGATTTTAGTGCTTGCAAGTGCTAAATAAGCTACCATGGCTCCAAATAAAACTTCTAGAGCTAGCCATTTGGTAAAGAATGTGAGAAACACATAATTTATGAAAAAAATTTTGTAGAAAAATACAAAGATGGTGGTGGTAGAGTGGAAGCAGTTGTGATAGTGGTTGATGAACATAAGAAAGGAGGATCACTGCAGCAGGCCTGTTGGCCCATGCTTGGCAGGTCCTTTACAATTCATCCCACTAATGAAACATTTTCCCAACCCAGTCCTCAATGCTACCCAAGAAATAAGCTCTGATAACTCTATCCAAAAATTATAGGGGGATAAGTCTGTTGAGTATACCTGGTAAAGTGTATGGTAGAGTTATAATTGAAAGAATTAAGAGTAAGACGGAGAATAGGATAGCAGATGAACAAGGAGGCTTTAGGAAAGGTAGGGGGTGTGTGGACCAGGTGTTTACAGTGAAACATATAAGTGAACAGTATTTAGATAAGGCTAAAGAGGTCTTTGTGGCATTTATGGATTTGGAAAAGGCATGTGACAGGGTGGATAGGGGGGCAATGTGGCAGATGTTGCAAGTGTATGGTGTAGGAGGTAGGTTACTGAAAGCAGTGAAGAGTTTTTACGAGGATAGTGAGGCTCAAGTTAGAGTATGTAGGAAAGAGGGAAATTATTTCCCAGTAAAAGTAGGCCTTAGACAAGGATGTGTGATGTCACCGTGGTTGTTTAATATATTTATAGATGGGGTTGTAAGAGAAGTAAATGCGAGGGTCTTGGCAAGAGGCGTGGAGTTAAAAGATAAAGAATCACACACAAAGTGGGAGTTGTCACAGCTGCTCTTTGCTGATGACACTGTGCTCTTGGGAGATTCTGAAGAGAAGTTGCAGAGATTGGTGGATGAATTTGGTAGGGTGTGCAAAAGAAGAAAATTAAAGGTGAATACAGGAAAGAGTAAGGTTATGAGGATAACAAAAAGATTAGGTGATGAAAGATTGGATATCAGATTGGAGGGAGAGAGTATGGAGGAGGTGAACGTATTCAGATATTTGGGAGTGGACGTGTCAGCGGATGGGTCTATGAAAGATGAGGTGAATCATAGAATTGATGAGGGAAAAAGAGTGAGTGGTGCACTTAGGAGTCTGTGGAGACAAAGAACTTTGTCCTTGGAGGCAAAGAGGGGAATGTATGAGAGTATAGTTTTACCAATGCTCTTATATGGGTGTGAAGCGTGGGTGATGAATGTTGCAGCGAGGAGAAGGCTGAAGGCAGGGAGAATGTCATGTCCTGAGGGCAAAGTGTGTGTGAATATAATTCAGAGAATTCGTAGTTTTGGAAGTTAGGAGGAGGTGCGGGATTAACCAAAACTGTTTGTCCGAGGGCTGAGGAAGGTGTTGAGGTGGTTCGGACATGAGAGAGAAATGGAGTGGAAACAGAATGACTTCAAGAGTGTACAGCAGTAGTGGAAGGAAGGCGGGGTAGGGGTCGGCTAGGAAAGATTGGAGGGAGGGGGAAAAGGAGGTTTTGATTGCGAGGGGCTATGACATTCCAGCAGGCATGCAAAAGCCGTATTGATAGGATGAATGTGGAGGACAAATGGATTATAATACTTGACGTGCTGTTGGATGTGAGCAAAGAAACATTTATGAAGGTATGCAGGAAACCTGCAGGCCGACATGAGTCCTGAGTTGGGAAGTACAGTGCCTGCACTCCTGAAGGAGGGGTGTTAATGTTTGCAGTTTAAAAAACTGTAGTGTAAAGCACCCTTCTGGCAAGACGATTGATGGAGTGAAAGATGGTGAAAGTTTTCTTTTCGGTTCCGGGCCACCCTGCCTGGTGGGAATCGGCCAGTGTGATAATCAAAAAAAAAATAACTCTTTCACTCATTTGACAAGTCCAAATGAGTGGATAGAGTTATCAGAGCTTATTCTTGGGTACATTGAGGACTGGGTGGAAAATTTTTCGTTAGTGGATGAAATTGTAAAGACCTGCCAAGCATAGGGCAACAGGCCTGCTGCAGTGATCCTCCTTTCTATGTTGCTTATGTTTTATCAACCACTATCACAACGGCTTCCACACTATCTACCACCGACCATCTTTGTATTTTTTCTACAAACTTGTTCATAAATTATGTGTTTCTTCACATTCTTATACAAAGGGCTGGCACTAGAAGCTTTCTTGGTGGTAGTGAGGGTGGTAGAAGGTAGAGGAAGTGTAGAATGTAGTAGTGCTGGGGGTAGAAACGGTAGAAGTGGATGGTGGTAACAGTTGTAATAGTGGTAGAAGGTCGTAGTGGAGATGTGTTCCATCTTAGTGGATTCAGTGATTCTACCAACTCCTCCAATGTGTTTGGAGTTATATAGGCTACAAAAAACCCCCACCGCCGCCTCAGCTGCTGCTTCACACACCATTATGGACTGGCTTACGCTCAGTGGCCCTTATAACCCAACAACAACACAACACCTCTCGTGACATACAATGACTTACTTACATTCAATCTAGAGTATATTCCATGTTCTATGTTTATTACAATTGTTTTATTATGCCATATTAGTTTGAATGTGTATAGATTAAATAAGCCATAGATGTTTATTTATGCATATTCTCCAAACAATAAACTTGGCCATCCCTCCCTCACAAACACAAACAAAGTGCCCATAAGATACAATAATGGAACACTGCAGGTCTACTGGCCATACAAGCAGACCTTATCAAATTGAACCACCACCCAAAGGCTACCCAAGAATTCCTCTACAGGGGGCTCCTTTGGCGTGGTGAAGAGGCCTCTGGTCGGAGGAATTAGACCTGTCGGTCTTCTTCCTCAGACCGAACATAATTACCCCCCCAATCTCCCCCCCCTATCCCATCCTCCCCTTTTTCCTTTCCTCCTCCTCCTCCCCCCCCCTCCCTTTCCCCTTCCTTTTTTTGGCCCTTTGGATTTCCCCACGGGGCGCTAGTTCCTGGGTGGGAAAGATCCCGGGTCATCCCTTTCCTTGAGGTTCTTGGCGGGCGTAGTTGCCAGGAATCTGGACGTCTGGGGGTCCCGATCCCTCCGTACCCCGGGAGTATTTTGGTGTCTTTCGGGCGAGGGGTGTTTTCTGAAGCCACCTTTTCGGTTTCCGGGGGGGGTGGCCGAAGGAGGATTTTTGGGGGGAAACCCGGGCCGCCCTCTCTTTGTTCCACCGAGGTGCTCGGCAGATGTGGGTTGCATCCCGGATTGTTTTTTTTCTACAAATGGTGGGGTATGGCACGGGTTCCATGCTGCATCTGCCTACTTGCAGTCTGGGGTCCTTTTGGGGCCGGGGGAGTTTTTCTCCCCCTTTCCTTTCCCTCCTAGGAACTACCCCCCGGGGGTCCCCCCTTTTTTTTATTCTTTTTTTTTTTTTTTATTTTCTTTTCTCTTTCTTTTTTTTTTTAAAAAAACAAAAAAAAAAAAAGTAACCTAACCAGGGGAAAGCCCTAGTCCCATGAACCACTCCCCCCCCCGGGCCCCTTCTTGAACCACACCCCTTCTGACCCCCCCCCGTTTTTGGGGACCACCTTCGACACCCCTCATCCTCTGTACCTATTGCCGGTACTGTTTCCTCACCCGTTTCAGTACTAGGCCTCGACTGACCCTTCGTTTTTTATCGCCCTTCGTCTCCTCTGACTAGCTTCCGGCCTCTCCCTCACGGTGCGGAAATTTTTTAAAATCGCCGACCCGCCACTGGGCCCCAAAATTTGGTCCCACGCCTAAACGCCAATGACAATTACCTGCGATGATATTTCTCCACCTCTCGTTTTTCTCAAAAAAGATCACACGCCCTTTCACTCCTTCTACCCATTTCAGACGAACAAGGGCTAAATTCTTCACTTTACGACCGACTTCCTCTACTGCCTATCTTTCTGACCATAGTTTTGGAAAGGCCTCCTACGCCATTTTGGGAAAAGAATTCTTTTCATGCCTTAAAGCGTACCGCATCATTACCTACAAATCACCCGGGCTCATGACCGTCATTTTTTCCCATATCGATACTGTTCCGTCACTCTTGAAAAACATCATCCCTAAATTTCTTGTATGGTACCGTCATTCGCCCCATACCAAGTTCAAAAAAATTTTCCCAGACATGTGGCACTGACATTTCTTAACCGGGGAACTCCAAGATCCCCCAATCCCAAGGTAGACCTTACGTTCTTCCTGCCCGCGGCAGAGACATACCCAGCAAGGGGCTTTTTAACTTTGACAGCCGAGAACTCCCATCCCAGTTTTATAGCGGGAAATGGGTTACAAGTTCGAAAGGTGATCCCTACACCACAACATGAGAAATTGCGGGCGTTTTGGGCATCCAGCAAAAATTTTGCAGACTATCGCCGAAGCCCATCTGGTCCGTGACCTTTCAATACGTCTTCAATCGATCCCCCTCTTCCCCTTAAACTGTCTGAGGCTCCCCCTTTCGTACTCTCCCTTGTCAGCCCCTTTTTAAACGAGGGGAAAAACCGTTACCTCAAAGAGCAGAAGGTCCCCTTAGCCATGGCAGTTTCTCATCTCCGCCTCCAAAGGGGAACCCCACGTGTTTCTTTTTCCCGTGTTTCAAAACTCCCCCCATTCTGGTATCCCATCTTCTACACCCACCTCTGTGGGTTTCGTCTCCCATAGTCACTCCTGACTAACCTTTTTTCTGTCCTTGGCTCGACTCCCTACTTTAACGCCTCAGTCAATCCGCTTCTTCGATTCTCTCCACAAGCCTCATATCGACGAGACCTCGTACGACACCTCCTCCCAAACCCTCCCCTCTACTTCTCAAAAGTCAAAAAAAGGGCCGTTAACACCTCCACCCATCTTCCACCCCCATTTTACCCTCCCCGTCTCTGTCCCTGGGTTTTTCCCCTCTCACGCTCAGTTCAATTAAGTTCACCCCCCCTCAACGTAAACCTTCCCCCCCGTTCCCCCCAAGTTTTTTCCACTTCTGCCACCTCCCAGGGTTTCCCGCCTCTTCTGTCCCCCCCCACGCTTCTCCCGTTCCCTCCCCCCCCTTTCGACCCCCCTCCTTGGGACAGTCCAAACGTTCCAAACTTTACCATCTTCCCCCTACCATTTTCCAAATGTCTCCCCTACGCTCTCTGAATTCCGAAAAACTTTAAACAATCTTGAAAAATATTGCAGAGACCAAACCATCAAGGACACTGATCCACCTTCCCTCTTTTTCCCCCCCTCGCCCATTGCGCAACCCCTTTCTTACAGCGCACTGTTCCTTTCGCGCTTTAAATTTTTCCCCTGCCCCCCCGAGTGGGCTTTTCTAACCCCCTACCGTAGGAACCCTTACCGCGGATTTTTAAGACTTTATCATTGCCAAAACATGGGCCCATTTACATGGAATAACGCGGCCCCAGGGGGAATCGGTGACTTCAATTTACTCCCATTTTTCCCCTTTGGTTTTGCTTACGGGGAAACCAAAATTACACTCTGCTGTTATTTTTCACATTCAGGCATAATTTATTGTATTCTTCAGATCCTTTTTCCCATGGACCTTTAAAGAAATCCCTTCTTCTACGCACGATATTTTTACCACACTATTTGTTCATACTTCGCTGCATTACACAGCGCCCGTATCCACTACAAGGTGGATACCCTGTTCTTTTTAAACTCTCTCCTTTTCGGGGATTTTCTATTTCCGATTTGCCTTTCTGTTTCGTCTTACCGCCCACCGATCGTTACTTGGGGATTTTTAACCCCCCCATTTCCCTGGGGGGGGCTCACTGTGATTCCGTGGGAATTTGTTAGAGGCTTTTCTGCCACCCACCCCCCCCAGTTTTTAAATACAGGTACTCACACCCATTTTTTTCCCGGGCCTACTCTCTCTTGCACGATCTCTCAGCGCTCTTCCTCCGCTGCATTAACTCACTTTGGGCGTTTCCCGGGCTTACATACATGATCTTTCCCCAAACATTTTTACCCCTTTCCCCCTTTTATTGCCACCTCTTCACCCCCACACGGCAATTTTAAACGGGGAAAAAGGAACCTTTACCACACCCAACTGTTTTTAAAAAGGTTCCCCTTTTTCGTCCTCCATCATGACTTTTTCACCTCTTCTCGTCCTCCTTTTCACCGGCGCTTCTCTTCTATACCCAAACTTCGGGGAGGGATTCTCAGAAATGCTGCCTTTGGGGGGTCTCCCGCTTGTGCCGTGCATACTTTGAAAAGCGCGCATGGGGGGGTACCGTACAAAAAACCACGAGAGACCCTTGATTTAAAAAAAAGTGGCGATCGCTCGCCGTGTATCCTGATGCCCAAACGCACTTGCTGGCGAGATTATGTCTCCAAACCCTCACCTCTGCTTCCTCTATGAGTGCAGCTGGAAAAAATACGAAAACTGAGTGTAAATATTTTTCCGACCGGGGTCCTGTTCTGGGGGTTGCCGTGTTTATTAGCAAACCCACTAGATTTGCCAAGAATTTGGGAAAAAAAACTTCCGTATTTCTCAGGGGTCCATCTACCCCCATTTTTTTCCCCCAAATCGCCCAAAATTACACCCGGACTTTTCTTCTCTCAGAGAAAACATATAATGTGCCTTTTACACTTCAAGAACTGGAGGCAACACTCTCACTGTCGATTACGGGAGCTGGGCCCCACGACATTCAATTCGTATGCTACAACATTTACATCATCACCCCCCTTTCATCCTATTACACCTTTACAATCTTATTTGGTCACAAGGGGTTCTTCCACAGCGTGAAATCCGCCATTGTTCTCCCTTTCCTCAAACCAGGCACTAACGGGACATGAAACCTCCCACTATCGTCCCATTGCTCTTACCAGTGCATTTTGCAAAGTAATGGAACGCTTAGTAAATAGACGTTTAGTGTGGTATTTAGAGACACACAACAGTCCTCTCCACTCGTCAATATGGCTTTCGTAAGGACTTCTACCATAGACCCCTTACTACGCTTGGATACGTATGTTCGTAATGCCTTTGCGAATAACCACTCAGTTATTGCCATATTTTTTGACCTTGAGAAGGCATATGACACAACTTGGAGGTATAATATTTTAGCCCAAGCCCACTCCTTATGCCTTCGAGGCAATCTACCATCCTTGCTTAAGAACTTTTTAATTGACAGGCATTTCCGTTTTCGGGTTAATAATGTGCTCTCCCCGGACTTTATCCAAGCTGAAGGTGTCCCCCAGGGATGTGTTCTGAGCACAACACTTTTTCTCCTTGCTATTAATGTTTTTGGCCTCTAGTCTTCCATCAAATATTTGGTCATCACTCTATGTTGATGACTTCGCTATTGCCTGTGCAGGCGCTGACTGTCACCTCATTACAGTTTCTCTCCAACATGCAGTCGACCGTGTTTCCAATTGGGCCACCACACGTGGGTTTAAATTTTCCAGCACTAAAACCCACCAAATTACTTTCACTAGACGCTCTGTCATCTCCGATCATCCTTTGTACCTCTATGGCTCCCGTATCCCTGAACGTGATACAGTCAAGTTTCTGGGCCTCCTCTTTGATCGTAGGTTATCCTGGAAACCTCACATTACCTCTCTGAAGGCAACTTGTCACAGCCGGCTGAACCTTCTTAAAACCCTTGCTCATCTTTCATGGGGAGCTGATCGTCGAACCCTCCTTCGCCTACATTCCACCCTTATTCTATCGAAACCTGATTATGGTGACCAGATCTATTCAGCGGCATCTCCTGCTACTCTCTCTAGCCTTAACCCCATTCATCACCAAGGATTACGTTTATGCCTTGGTGCTTTTCGCTCTTCCCCTGTCAAGATCCTCTATGCAGAAGCGAACGTTCCATCCTTATCCGATCGCCGTGATGCCCATTGCCTACGCTACTATGTTCGCTCTCATGATCTCCACAATCCTTCCATTTATAGAATGGTCACTGATATTAGTAGACATTCTTTATTTGTTCGCCACCCCTGTTTACTCCGTCCCTTCTCTCTTCGCCTTCATTCGCTCTTGTCTTCTCTTCAACTACCACCTTTCTATGTACATGTAGCATCTCACTTTTCCCTACCCCCCTGGGAAGTTCCAGCTGTTCAAGTCTGTTCTTTCTCCCTCCCTTGCTCGAAAGCCCAACTGTCTACGGTCGCTTCCCGCTCTCTATTTCTTGACCACTTTCACTCTCATTCTCATGCCATTGCTGTGTACACAGATGGCTCTAAGTCTTCTGACGGCATAGGATTCGCAGCAGTGTTTCTGGACAGCGTCGTACAAGGGCATTTACTATCTTCGGCTAGTATTTTTACTGCTGATTTATATGCCATCCTTACAGCACTTATCCGTATTGCATCTATGCATGTGTCATCATTTGTGGTTGTCTCAGACTCCCTTAGTGCTTTACAGGCTATACAAAAATTTGATACACCTCACCCCTTAGTCCTCCGTATCCAACTTTGGCTACGCTGCATCTTTACCAAGCATAAAGATATTGTTTTTTGTTGGGTCCCTGGTCATGTTGACGTACAGGGCAATGAACAGGCAGACACTGCTGCGCGGTCAGCAATACATGACCTACCAGTTTCTTATAGAGGTATTCCATTTACGGACTATTTTGCTGCAATATCTTCCCACCTTCACACCCGTTGGCAACAACGTTGGTCTACTATGCTCGGCAACAAACTTCAATCTATTAAACCGAGTATAGGTTACTGGCCGTCTTCTTATCACCAGTGTCGAGGTTGGGAGACCACTCTCTCCCATCTTCGCATTGGCCATACTCGCCTTACTCATGGATATCTCATGGAGAGGCGTCTTGCTCCTCTCTGTGAGAATTGCCAAGCTCCATTATCAGTCAGCCACATTCTGTTGGACTGCCCACTTTATCAACGAGCACGCAGAATTTACCTCTGTCGTCGTCTTCGCTCCGCTGCTCTCTCTTTACCTTCCCTTCTTGCTGATGGACCCACCTTTCATCCGGACTCTCTCATTGACTTTTTGACAACAACTGACTTACTTCACAAATTCTGATACCTTCAGCCCTTTCTACTTCAATCTCTTGCTACCCTCTACCCCCGTACTATCCCCTGCCCCGCTGTTTTCTGTAACCTGCTGATCATCCCCCCTCCCTTCTGCCATCCAATACCCTCGCTTCCTTCCCTACCCTGCAGCGCTGTATAGCCCTTGTGGCTTAGCGCTTCTTTTTGATTATAATAATAATAATACCCAAGAATTTACTCCCGTACCCAATGACACAAATCAAACTCAGCTCCTCCAACTCGTATATTTGTCCAATCTCTTCTTAAAGCTACCCAAGGTCCTAGCCTCGATCACCCTACTGGTAAGTGTGATGTTAAATAAGAACTTAAGAAAGTAGGAACACTGCAACAGGCTTGCTGGCCCATACTAGGCCGGTCCTTCACAAATGCAACCCACTAACTGTTAGTGACTAACAGAACAAATGCTACCCAAGCAATAAGCTCAGGTGCAATTCCGACTCAAATCCAACCCCTTTCACTCTGTATTTTCCAACCTAAAAAT
>NC_069479.1:1009900-1050445 GCF_026875155.1 Cherax quadricarinatus
AACTAATTTTTTTAAATTTTACTTTTAAAACAGGTGTAGTGTCTGATATTGGAAGATGGCTAATGAATTCCTTTTTTTTAAAACAGGGGACAATTCTTACCGTCAAATTACCGCCCAAAAAGCCTGCCTAAATTGTGGGAATTACTAGAGTCAATTTATAGCGAGATTTAAGAAGCCATCTCGATAAGATAGCTTGTTTAAATTGATACTCAAGGTTCACAAGGGGGCCGGTTTTGTCTAACTAATTTATTAACTTTTTTTCAGTAAAGCTTTTGGGGTGTTGACCACAAAAAAAAATTTATATTATTTACTTAGATTTTAGTAAGGCTTTTGAAAGAGTTCCGCACCTAGACGTTAAAAAAAAGGGCAGCTCTGGCATTGGGGGAAAAGGCTCTGTGGATCGAGTCAGGCTCACTGAAGGGAAACAAGAGGTCCATAAAGGGGTTAAAACCCAGGGGGATCTGTAAAAATGGCTTTCCCGGGGATCAGTCTTGGGCCCTTGTTGTTTTAAAAATTTTTCAATGACTTGATGAGGGAATTATGTGTATGACAAATTCCCCGATGAAAAAAAAGATAGGTGGAAAAATTGTTCAAAACAAATGTTATGGAATTCAGGGGGATTTAAAACAAACTCTATTCTGGTCAGAAAAGGGGCAGATCAGTTAAATGTGATAAAGCAAGGTTTGAAGCGGGGAGTGCCCATAACCCTAGTACTTATAAGTTAAATTTAGAACTTACCCATAAAAATTGCGAAAAGGACTTGGGGTTATGGTGAGGCAACCCTTAAAACAAGAAGAATCCCAAAGGGAAACTAAAAGGCAATAGTTTACTGGGATTTTATCAAGAAGTGTAAAAAAGAACCCAGAGGGTCATACTGCAGCTTTAAAATCTTAGTAAGGCCTCACCTAGATTACCGCCGTTCTGTCCCGTATTACAAAATGGACAAAAAATTCGTAAAAAAACATTCAGCGAGGATGACTAAATTAATACATAGCATTAAAAAATTTTCCCCTTATGAAGAAAGATTGAAGACTCTTAAGTTACATTCACTTGTTAGACGAAAAATGAGGGAGACCTGATCAAGTGTATAATGAAAAATAGGTATTAATAAAGGGGATATTAATAAGGCTTGAGGATGTCTCTCCAAGAAGAACCCGCAGTAATGGATTTAAATTAGATAAGTTTAGATTAGAAAGGACAAAGGAAAGTATTGGTTTGGAAATAGGGTAGTTGATGAGTGGAACAGTCTATCTAGTTGGGTTATTGAGGCTGGGACTTTGGGTAGTTTCAAGTCTAGGTTGGATAAGTACATGAGTGGGAGGGGTTGGATTTGAGTGGGACTTTCACATCAGAGCTTATTTCTTGGGTGGCATTGAAAATTGGGTTGGGCAAAAGTTTTGTTAGTGGGATGAATTGTAAAGGACCTGCCTAGTATGGGCCAGCAGGCCTCCTGCAGTGTTCCTCCTTTCTTATGTTCTTATGACCCATGCCTTACTGTTTGCCCTCCACAGCACACACAAATTAGCCTTGAGGATATTCTTTTGCCTGAACACTCTGGGAGTTTCAGAGTGATACACCAATAAAGGCTTCACTTTGCAATCACCACTAGCATTGGCACACATCAACAGAGTAAGCCTGTCTTTCATAGGCTTATGTCCTGGGAGTGCCTTTTCCTCCTCAGTAATGTAGGTCCTGCTTGGCATTTTCTTCCAAAACAGGCCTGTTTCATCACAATTAAACACTTGTTCAGGTTTCAATCCTTCAGCCTCTATGTACTCCTTGAATTCATGCACATATTTTTCAGCTGCTTTGTGGTCCGAACTGGCAGCCTCACCATCCCCTTATCACACTATGTATGCCACTACGATTCTTAAACTCTTAAACAACCCTTTTCTGGCCTTAAATTCACTCACATCACCACTAGTTGCAGGCATTTTTCTAATTAAATCCTCATGCAACTTCCTAGCCTTTTCACATATGATCACTTGAGAGATGCTATCTCCTGCTATCTGTTTTTCGTTTATCCACACCAATAACAGTCTCTCAACATCTTCTATCACTTGCGATCTCTGTTTCGAAAACAAAGTTGCACCTTTGGCAAGAACAGCTTCCTTGATTGCCGTTATCTTGGCCACAATAGTAGCGATGGTTGATTGGGGTTTACTATACAACCTGGCCAGCTCGGAGACATGCACTTCACTTTCATACTTAGCAATGATCTCTTTCTTCATAACCATAGTAATTCTCACCCTTATTCCTGTAGGGTTGGCACTAGAAGCTTTCTTGGGGCCCATCATCACTTATTTTGCAGGTGAAATCACTAAAAACGCTGTGATAATACGAAATGTTCCAATTGTATGCTTGGATGTGACCGCGGAGGCTGGCTCAGGCCGCACGTAGACACGTCTCGGACAAATCGCGTTGAGCGAGTTTTTAGGCTAGGCGAAGCAAAATTTTGGTGTTAAAATGTATCGCTAGGCGGATTTAACGTTATGCGATGCCATCATTAGGCAAGGGTCCACTGTACTTTTCATTGTAAAACCAGTCAAAATCATCTCAATTTCTGTAATATGTCTTCCATTCCATACAATGAGACCAGGAAAACTAGAATACAACAATAAATGCTAAAGAAAATACAGTGGAACCTTTACTTGTGAGCATGTGAATTTTTCCAAATACAAGCAGTGGATGGGTCGATTTTTTACTTCCATACGTGAGCAAAATTTCCACAAGCGAGCAGACCTCAAGGCAGGTTCCTTGACACTGGTGAAGGGCTCTTGCTCTTGATCTTGGGAATTGTATCTCATTTGTTTGTTGGACTATCTTATTGAAACTTGGGCAATGTATGATGGAAAGATGCTTCTTAACGTACACCAAAATGAAAGAAATCTAAGCATAAATAATGGAGTACACTTTTCAGCAATTAGCCACCTCTTAGCGGTAATTTCGAATGGTTTTTATGGTTGTATTCTTGTTTTTTTTTGGTCTCATTTGATAGAATGAAAGATATATTACAGAAATAGATATGATTTTAATTGCTTTCACAACAAAAAGTGCCTTTAAATAGAGCTCAACCTAGGACAAATGGTCCATTGCTTGGCTGTTTCAGAGTAAACAAAATGTCACTGTCCATTCCAATATGCAGTCGTGAATGGGTTGTCATTATTTATACAATTATTGCAATAAGGAATAACAGTAAAGCTTGTATTTGTGTGAATAAAAATTACAAATTATTTATATAATAATAATAATAACGAAAGAAATCTAAGCATAAATAATGGAGTTCACTTCTCAGCAATTAGCCACCCCTTAGCAGTAATTTTGAATGGTTTTTATGGTTGTATTCTCGCTTTTTTGGTCTCATTTGATAGAATGGAAGATATATTACAGAAATAGATATGGTTTTGATTGCATTCACGATAAAAAGTGCCTTGAAATAGAGCTCAACCTAGGACAAATGGTCCATTGCTTGGCTGTTTCATGAATCTTTAATGGGTTGACATAATTTATACAATTATTGCAATAAGGAATAACAGTAAATCTTATATTTTTTGTGTGAATAAAAATTACAAATTATTTATATAATAATATATTATTATTTTGTTTATTATCACACTGGCCGATTCCCACCAAGGCAGGGTGGCCCGAAAAAGAAAAACTTTCACCATCATTCACTCCATCCTCAGTAGTATACCCGTTCCTAGTAACCAGTTACCAGTAACCATGTACCAGTAGATGAAATCACTACCAACCGTCTCTGCGTGAATCACTGGGCTGTATTCATATTGCTGCTGACCATAGCAAGGGTTTCAAACACCCCCTCACATATGGGTACTGGGGGTCAGTCAGTCTTTACGATAGAGAGCAAAGGCAGGTCGGCTGTTTGGCGCCCCATACAATCCGTTACTTTTATACATACTCCCACCAAACGTGATTTATTTTTACCCTACCCCAGTTTTCAAACCCCACATAAACAAATGGTGGAAACCGGTGGGGGGGGAGCGTGGTTTTAAAGGGTATTTCAAGACGTTAGAAGACGTTTGTGGGGAGGCGGCGGGTTAAAAAGGTAAAAACCGTCCCCACCCCCCCCCGGGCATTTTCGCTTACCCTCATTCACCCCCCCCCTGTATTTTAAGCCTGAAAGCCTGTTGCGGGGCCTTTTTTTTCAAGTTTCCCGGGCTTAGTTGTGTGTTTAATTGCTTCAATCTCCCGAGGGGTTTAAACCCCGGTTTTTGGAAAATTTAACCGGGTCAGTAACCCGGGAATTGGGGAAAGTAAAAACGCTAGCCCGGGCCCTGCCTCACCCAAACACCAGCCTGTTCCGTCATCCACCTGCCCTTTCCCATCTGTGTGCATCGTTAAAACGTTTTTCCCAGTCAGCCATTCTTGGGGTTTAAAACCAGTCAGCCAACCCAGTTTTAACCCGAGGGTGAAGAAGTAACCCAGGGCAAGTTCCTCTGAAGTATTGTTTCATATTCACTTTGTGCTCCCGTTGGTGCAAAGAAGGGGTCTTCACCCATCCTGTGGCAAGGGGCTTACAAGCCACCTTTCGTGAGTGGGTAAAAGTGAGCGCCAGTGAGTCAACGCCCCCTTTCACCCCCCCCGGGCCACACATTTTTCACTAATCAAACCTGTGGTGTTTGCCCCTTGTGTCCCGGGTTTCTGAACTTTTTTTGGCTAACAAAATTTGGTTTCCAAGGGGTAGCCGAGCCCCAAAAGAAAAAGGGCCAGTTTTGTGAGTTCACCTAGAAAGCGCATTTTTTTTAAACGAGGGGAACAGTGTGAGTGTGGGGGCATCACCCCCCACGGGGGCAAGCTTCACCTCATCACCAGTCCCCCCGGGTCTCCCCACCCCAGACTTCTGTGTTTAATTTTCTGTTTAGGGCCCTTTTTCCCTTGCATTTAAAGAAAAATTTGCATTGTGAGACATTTACAGTAAATTTCTTGTGTACTTTTAAAGCCTTGTTTTTTTAGTTAGACCCAGTTTTTCCCTTTTGACTCATTTTTTTTTGCAATTTTTTTCGGGTTTACCCGCTACCCTCAAATTTTTTTTTATCTGTGTTTTTTTTAGGGTTCCCCTGTCTATGGGAAAGTATTATTGTGTAGGGTACCAGTTGTCACTCCATGGAAGTGATTCTTTTTTTTTAAATCTTGGGGGTTCTTTAAAAGCATTGTATTCTCCGTATTTGTCATTGTATTTTCCATGAAAGTGATTTTCACCCCAGATCCCAAATTTATCCATTTATTCTATGTTCCCTTTTTTTTTTCCGTAGGCCGGGCAGGTCTCATTCCCAAATTTTTTTTGCAGCCCTTGTTACCTTTAAAATTTAGGGCCAGAAAATTTTTTTGTCGTATCAGAAACAGAAAAGTTTTTTGTTGTAAGATTTTACAAAAATTAATGAATACGTGATTAATTTTTTGTGTCCCCCCGCCCTTGTAAGTGTTACACTTCCGTTTTGTTTCTTGTTTTATTTTTATTTCATATTTTTTTTGAAACAAATTCCACTCTTATGTAATTTAAATTTCTTTTTAAACGAAAAGGGGTTTATTTTTACTCTGTTTGATTTTAAAAATTGTTTTTTTTTTTCTAATTTTAAAAAAGGTTAAATTTTGTTATAAAGGGGGCACGGGAACAAGCACCTTTTTAGTTCCTGATAAAGCCGGGGGTGGGGCCCGGGACTTGGTTTGCGTGAAGCCAGCAGCAACGGGCCGGGTTTGATCAGGGCTGATCTACCGGGAGCCTGGTCACAGCCCGGGCCCTTGGGGGGGGCTTTGACCCCCGAAACTCTCTCCATAAACTCCAGGAAACCCTTTTAACTTTTTCCCAAATGTAACTTTTTGCTGCAGTGATTATTTCTATTTTTTTCTGCCCCTTTAAATTTTTGTTGCACTTGTTTCATGAATTATTTTTTTTTACTAAAATTTTTTTTATGCTTTTTTATTCTCATTTTCATTTTTTTTGATTTTTTTTTTTTTATTTTAAAATTTTTCCTATATTGTCTTTGCATTATTTTTTAAAATTTTTTTTTATGCTTCTTAGAAAATTTTTTAAAATTTTTCCCAAATTTTTTCTTTTGCTTAAAAATTGGGAAAATTTTATTTTATTTTTTTTTACTTTGGGTTTTAAAAATTTTTATTATTTTTTTAATTCCCTTTATTAGCAAATTTTAAAAGAAAGCCATTTTGCATTTAATTCAGTCTCCAGTAATTTTTTTTTATTGTAAATTTCAATGTTTTTTTTTTTTTCTTGGCCACCCGTCCTTTACATTGATTTCCCCCTTTCCCCTCTTCCCGGGGAATTCTTAGACATTTTTTTTATTACTTTTTGCAAAATTCGTTGAATCTTTTTATTTCAATTTTAGCATTTTGTTTTTTTTTTTATTTTTCATTTTTTTCCCTTATTTGTTCTCTTTGAAACCCTTCCCCTTTTGGCCTTTAAACCCCCGCATGCCGTAAAGGGTGATACTTTAGTGAATGTCGACATTTCAGACCTTTTGGTACGGGGGCTCCTTTCAAAGTCCTACATTTTCCTTAGCGACTGCAGACCCCCCCTGGGGACACGAAAATACTATAGTTAAACTCGTGTTTCCCCTTTGATGCTTTACCTTTATTCAATGGCCATGTACATATTTCCTTAAAGGGCGGGTTTACTGCCATTCGTTTCGGTGCAAATGCTCTAGTTAAAGGGCCCTCCTTCAGGGGGAAAAGTTTTATAAACCCTTCCTAAAGAACTTTTTAAATCGCCCCGCTGCTTTTAAAATTTGGGTAAAATTCTCCTTGATATGGGGATTTTCGGGAAATCTTATTAAGTGGTCCCAAAAATGAGGAACTGTTTCGTTTTCTTCCTTTTACCATTAAAAACAGCTGACCCATTTTCTTTTCTTGGGGGAAATGGGTTTTGCAACCCCCAGACAAAAGAATCGTTGAGTCATTTGCTGTTCGATTAGAAAAAATTTTTTTTATCATCATTTATAAATGCTGTCCAGTCCCCCCCAGCTTTTGCCCCCCTGACGGGGTTTTAAACCATTCACAAAACCCGTTTGCTAAAATAGGCTTTTGGGAAATCAAAGAACTAATCCCCGCCGGCTTCCGTGTGGGGTTATGGGGGAAATGCTCCAACTGTAAACGAGGGAAACCCACTTACACCCTTAAAATCATTACTTTCCCTTGTGCCCCCGGGTTTTTTCCCCCATGTATCAAAAGTAATTTCACCCATATCCTCAAAATGCACCACCTCTTGTTTGGGGCCACAGGGGACAAATCGTGGTGTCAACCATCGCAGGATCCCAAGGCCCAGTGACGGGATTTCATTAAAAACCCTTTGGTAATTCATAGTACATTCAGTAACCATGGGTCAGGGGGGACTTGTTGCCTGGGGTTCTCCGGGCCATTTTTGCAATTTAAAATTTGTCCTGATAGTTTTACCCTAAGAGGGTCGTACTGAGACCCTCCCAAAGATCTTCCCTCCTGAAACTTATCATGGGAATACAGGGACATGACACATCTGGGGGAAATGCTTCTAAAACCCTTTCATTACTCTGGTCTTTCCGGGGCCCGTTCCAACCGCAAAACTCTTAGGGGAAAAAAAGAAAATCGGGGTTTCCAAAAAAACCAGAACCGGGCCATTCTTCAATTGGGGGGAATTCGAGCCCCAAAGTCAACCGTCCCATGGGGGACGTAGGTGTTTAATAGTAAACCACCCCGTTCCCCAATTTCCCTTTTGGGAACCCTTTAAAAGCAGATCGAGAATGACAATCCGGGCCGGATGATTTTTGGGTTTTTCAATTTTCCTTGACGTGGGGGAGTTTTGGGGGAGGGGTTTGAAGGGGAAACCCGTTTTTTCTGTGACAATCCCCCTTTTTTTTTTGCACAAAACTTCCAATGCAACCATGGCCCTATAGTCCCAAGCTTCTGTTCTAATGCGCCCTTTTAATTTGTTAAGGACTCGGGTTGGGGCGGGTCAATATTATTATTTTCCAGTTTGTTTAAAGGAAAAGCAGTTACACATGTCCTTCACAAAAACCCGACTCATGGTCCCCCCAAAGGGCCTTAGTGGAGTAGCGGGTTTTCTCCCTGCGGTCCGGGGCCCGGACTTCCCTAATTTTTTTTATCCAAGGTAGGACATCACTGTTTCCCTTTCCCTTTGTGCGACCAGATTACTTTCCCTGGTGCCCTTTCTACGGGATTTGTTTCCCAAAGCAGACTTACGCATTGTGTCGACCCTTATCGATGGCATGCCCAAATTGATGATTTTTGATCGAAACCATTTTTGGGGTTCCCAGTTTGGGGTTTCCGGATCTGCCTACTGCCGCGAGTTTTGACATTAAATTTTAAGCCCTTTAACAGGCCAGTGCTTTTTCCAGTAGCGTCCCCAAGGGTTTCAGGCACTGATGATCCTGTCACTCCTGTCTGTGTTCCCCGCAACTTAACTTCAAGATGGTCCCCTTAAACCTTTAAGGTCCGAGGACGCTCTGACTACCTTGAGTGCTTTAGCCATCCCCCGCAATGTCTCTAGTTCAAGTAGTAGTTTTTTTCCCCCAGGGGACGCCTTGTTGGGAAAAAGATTTTCTTGCCCAAATAGTAATGCCATCTCTTGTTGATGTCACATGCCATCTGCAGAAAGACGTTTCTGTCACAGCTAGTGCCCTCACTAGAAATGCTGTTGTTTTCCCAGTGTTCCCGATGGGATAACGTCCTAGTTGACAGTGATTTTCCCGCCCCAAAATAAAAGGGCTATTTTTTTGAAAACCCTCCTTACAAGTTGTAAGAGTAGTAAGGATCCATTTCCCTTTCCCGCCAACATTGGTCACCGTGTTTTTATCCCCAGGGGCAAATTTCCCAAACTTGTTGACCTGTTCACTATCCTTCCCCGTTAGGTAGAGGGTGAGTTTTTCCCCCTACCCGTTTTGGGGGATTTTGCCGGGAGACCTCCCTTTCCCCTTCACCCATCAATCTTTCCCCCAGTTGAGGAGAAAGGGTTAGCTCCCCCTGACTTCCCCGATGAAGTCCCAAACGTTTGTTGATCTGTTGGGAAAAAAACGTCGTAAAGAAATTTCCTTACCCGGTGAGAAGATGGGGATAACGAACTTATTTTCCCCTCGTATTCCAAATTAAACCCGGGACTAGACCTATTACTTTTCCTGAGTAAAAGAATGCCTCATTACAAGTTGCTGTCCAGAAAAATGATCAAACAAATTTCTTGATGATGGAGTTTTTGAACCGCAATTTTACCCTTTGGGAAAAGCCCCTTGAAACCTAGTACCTTTAAAAAAGGATGGTAACTTGGGCCCAGTGATTTACTTTGGGGAAATTAAATGCGGGAAAAATTTCCAATCGCTTTCCACCCGTTTCTGGGTGATCTTTTAAAATTTAAAATCGGAGATAAAAAAAGTCTTTTCAAAACCCCGGATTTTTTACAAGGGTTTTTTGGGGAAAGGGCCCCCCTTCACGAGGACAGCCCCCCAGCTAAAATGCATTCTCCACCCACAGGTCAAAATTATAAAATTCCCCTAAAGGCGTTTGGGGTTACGATCCCCCCCTATCACGTTCTCAAGGGTCATGACTAATATCCTTTTGAGGCTCATAGGTAATGCACTTAAGGTGTACTTTGTTACGTAATCGTCATGTTTAAAGACGTGGGTTCACACTTTAAAAAAACTGGAGTAGTACTTGGGAACTTGAAAAAGCCCAATTTTAAAAATCAAACTTTTCTAAATGTCAATTTTTTTAGATCGGGAAAAAATTTAAATTTCTTGGTCACGTAGTCACTCCGGGGGGGGGTTTTGGGCTGACCCCAAGTAAAATAACTGCCGTACTAAAAATTTTTCCCAAATTCCCAAAAACGCTGATGCCCTAAGATCCTTTGTGGGTTTTGCAGGTTTTTTTAGATTTTTTCATTTCCCAATTTTTTTTTCCATAGCTGCTCCCCCTCCTGAGTTGCTTAAAAAAGATGCTCCTTTTGTTTGGACCTTTTCCCTCAAGAAAGAGCATTCCAAAAATTTAAAAAAAAAGCTAACATTCCCGCCCCAAATTTTTGAAAATTTCCCCGATTTTTTCTAAGCCCTAAACAACCCGATGTAGATTTAATTGGCATAGGTGCCCCAAATAGCTCCGAAGAACCCCTGGGAAAGAAAAAGCAGTTTTATTTGCTTGCCAGTCCTTTCGAAAGGGTGAACGTAATTATACAGTAACTGAGGGGAAAAAGCTTTAGGGGAATTTGTAAAGGTCTTTTAAAAACACTTTTCCCAACAATTTTTTATCAGTACTCTGTTCATGTTTTACAGACCATGCTCCACAGATACCTTTAAATTCCCGAACAAACCCCCAACCCACTGGGAAAGGTTTGCCCCGATGGACCTTGCCCAACCAAGAGTTCAATCCCACCCCTTTTAAAACTTACCTGGGCAATCAAAAGTAGTTGCCGATGCCCTTTTCCGGGCATATTTATTATAGTAATGGAGACCCTTTCCCTTTAGTGGTGGGATGTTTAAAAAAAGCCCAACAACAGATCCCCTGTGGTCTGGTGTTTATTGATTATTCCTGCTCCAGGAAGATATTATTGGCTGTGAAGCCACCAGCACCCATCAGTGACTTTGTCAGGGAAACCAAAAAATTACTGTATTTTGAAAAACCGGTTTTGGGGACTCCAAACAGAAGAGTTTTACCCGTTTTGTAATTTCCCCAGTACTAGTGAAAGTAGCCCTTTCACTAGTTCACGATTTACCCGGTGTTGGGACACCCTGGGATGGATGTTCAGTTTAAAAAAAAACCAAAATTTAAAAATTTTGGCCCCCGTATGGCAATGATATTTCTGAGTATGTTAAGAAATGTAGTGTCCCGCATGCAAATAAAGGGAATGCTAATGGCCCTAAACCAATTTCCAATTTTATCCCAAAAACTAGCGAACCCTGGGAAAGAGTTGGGTAGATTTTTTTTAACTAATTTCCCAAAGTTTTCCCCCCAAGGGCCCAAAAAACATTGTGTTTTTATGAAAACCATTTAAAACCCGATATTGTGAGTTATTCCTATTGCAGATAAGCTGCCGAAAACAGTAGCTAAAGCTTTTTAAAAAAACCAAATTTTCTGCAGGGATACCACCCCTAATTCCCCCAAATAACAGAAATGGAGGTGAATTCAGTTTAAAGAGAATTTTTGAAAATTTGTGACCTTGTACAAGATCCAAAACCACCATTGTTTCCTTTACATCCTGCCAGCAATGGGTTTTGGGAACAACCAAAAAGAAAGTACTTTAGTCTTGAGACCACTATCAATCCCAACGGGGAAACTTGGGATGAAGTTATACCTAGGCAGTGTGCTATAAAATTTTGCTTACAATTGGGTTTTTATAGGGGACACTCCAATTATGCATTGTATGGTGTAGATAAAGTTTGCCTTATAGTTGTTATATTCTAAACCGAAACCAAATTCAACCCTGATGATTTTATAGCAACTCGTACCAGGTTTGCTCAAAAATGTTTTTTGAAAATCTGTGAAACACTTCTTTAAAAAAACAGCAGAAATTTTTTAAAAGTCGCAAACACCGAGCAAAGCCCTCCAAAATCAAAGTAGGTTTTGAGAGTTTTTCTGAATAACTTTTTTAAAAAAACGTCTGCAAAGCCAAAACTTTGTTGGTCCTTAACGGGAGTTGAACATAAACAAGGTAAAAAGTTTAAGGTTAGAGAAATTATTAATGGTCAGTATAAAAATCGCATTTTGATCATATAAGTTAAATATGTATGATAATGTTTCCCCAAACCCCGGAAATAATGTGACAGACTCTGACAAACCTCCTGTCCCCGTACCCCTCTTCTCTGGGTACTCAGTCAGACGGGTCAACCTGAATTCGTTATTCCCACTTTCAGGGCAGGGATTGAGAAATTTTCCCCAAGTTCATTTTTAACTACCCAAAACAGATTTGCCTCAAAAAACAGCTAAGTTAGCCAGTGCAACAAGTTTGATCCCCCAGAGATGACACCCCATTCTGCATAGTCAATTTTTACCCCAGCAGAGTTTTGGGGTTTAAAAGTAAATAAACCCGTATGATGAAAAATTACCCGTATCAACTTATCAGTTTCAAGAAAAATTTTTTTTTTGTTCACAAATTTATAAAAAACTCCCTTCTGTCACTTTCCCTCTCCATATTGTTTCATACTAGGGGAAAAAATGCTCTTCCCCCAGATGAGGGCCCGACCATCAAAAACTTAAGGGGGATGGGGTGATTACATCGTCTTAAGTAAACTTCTGCTTTATCAACTTTCTGTTCTTGAATGAAGAAGCCTACTTTTAGGCGAAATTTTTATAATAAAGATACCCCAAATGTTGCTATGTGTCCCTTTCCCAAAAACCTGTCCCGTATTTTTTTTTCCCTTTTTTTAAATTTTAATCTGTCAGGGCACTGCAACACAAGGGTATCTTGGTACAACCCGCAATAACTTTGGGCAACCCTTCCCCCTAGAAGAGCGGCTGGATTTGAAGGGACCTGACCTTTTTAAAAATCTGAGTTTTTAACCCCTCCAGTGGGCCAGTTCCCCTCTTGGTTTCTATAAAAAAAATCCATTTGTCACTTCATCTCCCTATTGTTTTCCAAAATATGGAACAATCTCTTCCCAGACCCGAGGGGGCTGGGCCACCCCCAAAAATTTAAGGGTTGATTTAAGATTCCCTTTGTTTCAAGTAACTTTTGTTTCTATCAAAATTTTCTGTACTTGATGAAGAAGCCCACGGGGGAGGCGAAACGTTTCATTTAAAAGATTTCCCAACTTTGCATAGTGTCTTAAAACCCAAAAACATGGGGGGAGTTGGGGAGAATCACTGAATCCTAAGAAGGAACACAACCCCCTAGACCTTCTACCACTATTAAAACTGTTACCCCCATACTACCTTCTACCACCATCACTAACCTTTTTCCCCCCATCACTACCCTTCTACCACCATTTACTACTACTTTTAACCCCCATCCTACCACCCCAAAAAAAGCTTCTTTGTGCCAGCCCTTTGGGGAAAGAATTTTGAGAAAACCCCATAAAATTTTGAAAAAGTTTGTAGGGAAAAAACAAAGATGGTGGTGGGGAGAGTGGGAAAGTTGTGAAGTGGTTGATGAACATAAGAAAGGAGGATCACTGCACGGCCGGGTTTGGGCCCAAAGCTTGGCAGGTCCCTTTTCAATTTATCCCACTAACGGGAAAAATTTTTCCCCAAACCCCCTTTCCCCAATGCTCCCAAGAAATAAGTCTTATAACTTATCCACTATTTGCGACTTGCAAATGAGTGGGGTAGAGTTTTTTTTTTTTTTTTATTAAACACCCCGGCCGATTCCCACCAAGGCCCGGGTGGCCCGAAAAAAAAAAAACTTTCACCAAACATTCACCCCCATCACGTCTTGCCAGAAGGGTGCTTTACACTACAGGTTTTTTTTAAAAAGCAACATTAAACCCCTCCTTCAGAGTGCAGGGACGACTTCCCATTACAGGACTCAAGTCCCGGGCCCGCCGGTTTCCCCGAATCCCTTTAAAAAATGTTCTTTTTCTCCACTCCAAAAGCACATCAAGTATTAAAAACCATTTGTCCCCCATTCCCTCCTATCAAAAACGCTCACGCAAGCCTGCTGGAAGTCCAAGCCCCTCGCACAAAAAACCTCCTTTACCCCCTCCCTCCAATCTTTCTTAGGCCGACCCCTTCCCCGCCTTCCTTCCACTACAGACTGATACACTCTTGAAGTCATTCTGTTTCGCTCCATTCTCTCTACATGTCCGAACCACCTCAACAACCCTTCCTCAGCCCTCTGGACAATAGTTTTGGTAATCCCACACCTCCTCCTAACTTCCAAACTACGAATTCTCTGCATTATATTCACACCACACATTGCCCTCAGACATGACATCTCCACTGCCTCCAGCCTTCTCCTCACTGCAACATTCATCACCCACGCTTCACACCCATATAAGAGCGTTGGTAAAACTATACTCTCATACATTCCCCTCTTTGCCTCCAAGGACAAAGTTCTTTGTCTCCACAGACTCCTAAGTGCACCACTCACTCTTTTTCCCTCATCAATTCTATGATTCACCTCATCTTTCATAGACCCATCCGCTGACACGTCCACTCCAAATATCTGAATACGTTCACCTCCTCCATACTCTCTCCCTCCAATCTGATATCCAATCTTTCATCACCTAATCTTTTTGTTATCCTCATAACCATTACTCTTTCCTGTATTCACCTTTAATTTTCTTCTTTTGCACACCCTACCAAATTCATCCACCAATCTCTGCAACTTCTCTTCAGAATCTCCCAAGAGCACAGTGTCATCAGCAAAGAGCAGCTGTGACAACTCCCCACTTTGTGTGTGATTCTTTATCTTTTAACTCCACGCCTCTTGCCAAGACCTCGCATTTACTTCTCTTACAACCCCATCTATAAATATATTAAACAACCACGGTGAATCACACATCCTTGTCTAAGGCCTACTTTTACTGGGAAATAATTTCCCTCTTTCCTACATACTCTAACTTGAGCCTCACTATCCTCGTAAAAAACTCTTCACTGCTTTCAGTAACCTACCTCCTACACCATACACTTGCAACATCTGCCACATTGCCCCCCTATCCACCCTGTCACACGCCTTTTCCAAATCCATAAATGCCACAAAGACCTCTTTAGCCTTATCTAAATACTGTTCACTTATATGTTTCACTGTAAACACCTGGTCCACACACCCCCTACCTTTCCTAAAGCCTCCTTGTTCATCTGCTATCCTATTCTCCGTCTTACTCTTAATTCTTTCAATTATAACTCTACCATACACTTTACCAGGTATACTCAACAGACTTATCCCCCTATAATTTTTGGATAGAGTTATCAGAGCTTATTTCTTGGGTAGCATTGAGGACTGGGTTGGGAAAATGTTTCATTAGTGGGATGAATTGTAAAGGACCTGCCAAGCATGGGCCAACAGGCCTGCTGCAGTGATCCTCCTTTCTTATGTTCATCAACCACTATCACAACTGCTTCCACTCTACCACCACCATCTTTGTATTTTTCTACAAACTTTTTCATAAATTATGTGTTTCTCACATTCTTTACCAAACAGCTGGTTCTAGAAGTTTTATTTGGAGCCATGGTAGCTTATTTAGCACTTGCAAGCACTAAAATCAATGGAATATTATGAAATATTTCGTAGGAGCATGTGAGGGGACTGTCACTCACTGGTAAACAATGGCACACTGGCTGGGAAGGAAAGGCCGAGGCGGCTCAGAGCATGAGTACGCATCCAGGATGAAGGACTATTAGGACTATTAGCGAGTTACCGGACCATTTGCGAGCCAAAATTTTGACGAAAAAACAGGACTACAGTGGACCCCCGCATAACGATATTAATCCGTTCATGAGAGCTCATTGTTATGCGAAATTATCGTTATGCGAATGAATTTTCCCCATAAGAAATAATGGAAATCAAATTAATCCGTGCAAGACACCCAAAAGTATGAAAAAAAATTTTTACCACATGAAATATACATTTTCCTACACACAAAGAGAAGGATACATGCACAATAGTAGAGTAGTACACGCACAGTATATATTGTGCATGTACTACTCTACTAAATGAAGAATAATTGACACTTACCTTTATTGAAGATGCAGCAATGACTGATGAGACAGTGTGTCCTGGGAGTGCCTTTTCCTCCTGAGTACTGTAGGTCCTGTTTGGCATTTTCTTCCAGAACAGGCCTTATCACACTGTGTATGCCACTACGATTCTTAAATCTCTCAAACCAACCTTTGCTGGCTTTAAATTCACCAATATGAGCACTAGTTCCAGGCGTTTTTCCCTGTTCACCTGGGTGTTAGTCGACTGGTATGGGTTACATCCTGGGAGACAAGATTAAGGACCCCAATGGAAAAAATTTAAAAGTCCTCGATGATGACTGACTTTCTTGGGTTATTCCTGGGTGGCAACCCTCCGGGGTAATCGTTTTCGGGAATTGTTTTTACGTTAAGCCACACCAAAAACCTCTCCACAATCGGTAATACAGCTATGGTGGTGCAGCAACAAAAAACACTGTGGTGCAGCTGACCAGGTGCAGCGCAGTGTGGTGCAGCAAAAGTGACCATGGGCAGTGCGCTGTGGTGCGGGGCAGCTGTGGGCGAACCTGATGGTCCAATTTTAGTGACCGTGGTGCAGCAGAGCGGGCTGTGGTAGATAGTATTTATCACCCCCTTTTTCCCCAGGTTGGCCTAAAGCTTTCTTTGGGCCCTGGTGGCTTATTTAGCAGTTCAAACTTATAAAAAATGGAAAAATACAAAAAGTTCGAATATTGATGCACCGGCACCCGGCTTGTAAACAATGACGGCAAAAGGGAGGCGCCCGCTGGACGGACGGTTCGGGGCGACTGTTCAGAAACAGCTGATGGTTTCAAAAGCAGCTGATGTCCAGCAAATGACTGGTCCCGCAACAGCTGACTGGTTCAACAACAGTGACTGATCCCGAAAAGCGACTGATCCCGCAACAGCTGACTGGTCCAGCAACAGCTGACTGGGTCCCCAACAGTTGACTGATCCAGCAACAGCTGATGGTCCAGCAAAGCTGACGGTCCAGCTACAGCTGAACGTGGGGAGCAGCAGTGAATGACCGCAAACCTGACTGGTCCCCGCTACAGCGATTTTGGTGCAGCAGCAGCTGACTGATCCCCAAAACCCAACTGGGCCGCTACAGCTGTTGTGGTGCAGCAGCAGTGACTGACCCGCAACATGACTGGCCGCAAAAGTGATATGGTGCAGCACAACAGCAACTAACTGATCCAGCAAAGTTGACTGGGAGCAAAAAGTCGGGTTTCAGCAGCGCTACTGATCCACAAATGACTGGGGCCAGCAACAGTGATTGTGGTGAGCAGCAGTGATTTATTCAGCAAAAAGTGAGGTCCAAAACAGCTGATCGGGTTTTCGCAGCAGCTGACTGATCCAGCAACACGACTGGTGCAGCGCAGTGATCGTGGGCACAGCAGCTGACTGATCCAGCAACGTGATCTGGGTGCGCACAGCTAACTGATCCAGCAACAGCGACTGGTCCAGCAACAGCTGATCGTGGTGCAGCAGCAGCTGACTGATCCAGCAACAGCTGACTGGTCCAGAAACAGCTGATCATGGTGCAGCAGCAGCTGACTGATTCAGCAACAGCTGACTGGTCCAACAACAGCTGATCATGGTGCAGAAGCAACAGCTGATCGAGGTGCAACAGCAGCTGACTGATCCAGCAACAGCTGACTGGTCAAGCAACAGCTGACCATGGTGCAGCAGCAGCTGACTGTGGTATGATAGTATTTCTCACCCTTTTTACCACTGGGTTAGCACTAGAGGCTTTCTTGGGGCCCATGGTCACTTATTTTGCAGATGAAATCACCAAAAATGCTGTAATAATACGAAATGTTCCGATTGTATGCTTGGATGTTACCGAGGAGGCTGGCTTGTAAACAATGCCACCGGCGGAACATGTGAAGCTGGCTCAGGCCGCACATTAGAAGCGTCTCGGACGAATAGCGTTGAGCGAGTTTTTTAGCGGTATGCGAGGCAAAATTTTATTGATAAAATGTATCAGTATGCGGATGTAACGTTATGTGATGCCAACGGTATGCGAGGGTCCACTGTATTTCCGAAATGGACGACTTTCAGGCCGGACGATTGAGGGACCACTGTACAGAATTCCACTGGAACGGATTAATTGCATTTCAATTAATTTAAACGAGGGAAAATTGACTCTCTGCAAACGAGCAAATAAAGTTGCGAGCAACGTCATGGAACGGATTAAACTCGCAAGTAGAGTTCCACTGTACAGTGCAAAGTCGCGGTTTTAAACAAAAACACGGTCAAGGTTCTTTTTTTTCTCATTACGCACTGTGTGCTGCAGGATTTTTTTTATACTGCGCACACTGACCACATAGATCCATTCTTTCGTATGTAGGCCTACCGGCTTTCTCTTGCTAGATTTGAGGGCGCTAGAATTTATGCGTACTAGTACGTCAAAACATTGTGCGTAATCCGTACTAGTACGGCCGAAACCCCGAAAGGGTTAACTAGTTACACACTAACATATGAAGGTAAAGGAGCCAGTATATATATATACGTACATATATGAGAGAAAGAAAAGAAAAGAAGAAAAACTTTATAAAACTGGGATGCTTAACCCTTTGACTGTTTCCGACGTATAAATACGTCTTACGGGCCAATGTTTCTGACGTATTTATACGCATAAATTCTAGCAGCTTCAAATCAAGCAGGAGAAAGCTGGTAGGCCCACAGTGAGAGAAGGGGTCTCCAGGCAGGGGCACCATTAAAAAAAATCGGGACCGTGGTGCATTGGGGGAATGCCTTTCAGTTGCCCTTTTTTTCACATGTCTAGCGGTAAAAAATATGTGTTTCCCCCCGCAAAATCTGGGACTCTTCTCTTCCCAAGTATGCTCAAAACAAGATGGAAGTGTCGTGAGTCAATTTCATGATTTGGGGGGAGTTTGGACCAAAAGCAATAGGAGGGGGAGGGGGGGGGAGGGGGGAAGAGGAGGAGGAGGGGGGGAAAGAGGAGGGGAGGGGGAGGAGAAAGGGGGAGGGAGGAGGAGGAAGAAGAAGAAAAGAAAATATTGTTCCCTTTAACAAAAAAAAAAAAAGTCCACCCCCTGACAGTGACAAAATAAAAGGGGGGAAAAATCGATAAGAGCTGACTTTTATGAGTGTAAAAGGAGGGTAATATTCATACCATCACCCTCCCCCTTTTTTTTGTGGTACACAAACTTTTTGTCTGTCTTTTGTCGTCTTTCAAGCTCCCTGTCTGTCCCTCTAGCTCTCTGTCTCGAGAGAGCCCAAGACTGTGATCACGTTTACTCACTCTTTAAACAGAGTATAGCACTTTTTCTGGATTTTTTTGGGTTATCCAGGTAATTTACACTATTTTTAAATTGTATTTATGGTTTCCTGTGAGACAGAGATAGGCAGAAGAAGAAAGAAGACAATTGAAAAAATATAGAAAGGGAGAAAGTAAATTTAAAAGAATGGAGGAGGGGAAGCAGCACCGACCCCATTGTTTTACGGGGGTAGGGGGGGTGATAATGAGACAATATGTCACTTTGACAGCTGCCGACTTCTGACTCAAAACAATTATAAGCCACACACTCGCACACAAGACAAGGAGGAGAAGGAGGAGGAGAAGGAGGAGAAGGAGAAGGAGGAGAAGGAGGAGGAGGAGAAGGAGGAGGAGAAGGAGAAGGAGAAGGAGAAGGAGGAGGAGGAGGAGGAGGAGGAGGAGGAGGAGGAGGAGAAGGAGGAGGAGAAGGAGAAGGAGAAGAAGGAGGAGGAGAAGGAGGAGGAGAAGGAGGAGAAGGAGGAGGAGAAGGAGGAGGAGGAGAAGGAGGAGGAGGAGAAGGAGGAGGAGGAGGAGGATGATTGTTTGTTTGTTTTTGTAAACAAGTTTTGTAAACAATATATTGATAATTATGTTTGTGTGCTTATTGTGTTGTATACAACGAGTATATATATATACATTGCACCTTACTTTGGTCTCATAGGCCACATAAGTTATGTGAAAAAATAAAATAGTGAAAAAACAAAAAACCTTCAATTACAAGTAAACTAAAGTTTACCAGGTGAGCGGCAGTCGCCGCTGTTGCCATACGCGGCTCATTTTCTGCAAACTTCACGGCTCTATATCTCGGTAAGTACCGATGGCAAAAATTTTTTTTTTGGACTAAAACACCCAGAAAAATAATCTTAACATTTTCATAGGAAAAAATAATTTTTTTTTTTAATATTTGGCGACATAGAATGACAGTTTCAGAGAGGGGCCTGAAACAGTCAAAGGGTTAAATGTGCGTGGATGTAGTGCGGATGACAAGAAACAGATGATTGTTGATGTTACGAATGAAAATAAGTTGGATGTCCCGGCCCTAAGCGAAACAAAGCTGAAGGGGGTAGGGGAGTTTCAGTGGGGGGAAATAAATGGGATTAAATCTGGAATCTGAGAGAGTTAGAGCAAAGGAAGGGGTAGCAGTAATGTTGAATGATCAGTTATGGAAGGAGAAAAGAGAATATGAATGCGTAAATTCAAGAATTATGTGGATTAAAGTAAAGGTTGGATGCGAGAAGTGGGTCATAATAAGCGTGTATGCACCTGGAGAAGAGAGGAATGCAGAGGAGAGAGAAGATTTTGGGAGATTTTTAATGAATGTATAGGACCCTTTTAAACCAAGTGGAGAGAAATTTGTGGTAGGGGACTGAATCCCAAAGTGGGAAAAATTTTTAAGAGGGGGTGTGGTAGGAAATTTTTGGGTGCCGGGTGAAAATTTAATAATGGGAGCCTTTTTGATTGAACTTTGATGGAAGGTTTTAGTTATAGGTAATACATTTTTTAAAAAAAAGAGGATAAATAAGTATACAAGAAATGATGTGGGGGCAAATGACAGTATTTTTTTTGTTTAAAATGTTTTGGTAAAATTAAAAAAACTGTTGAGTAGATTTTCAGGATGTAAAATTTTTAATAGGGGGGGCCACAATATACAGACACTTTCTAGATGTAGTTTACACTGAAGAAAAAGGGTAAGGGGATAAAAAGAAAAGAATTTACCCAAAGAATAGGGAAAGGGGTTTTTATAAACTAAAAGAGGAGGCATTTTTAGGGTAAGATAAAACGCAAATTGGAGGAAAAGAGGGGCCAATGAAAGCAAAAAGGCCCAAATGGGGTCGAAGAGGTAGGGGGTGGGTTTTAAAAATGTAGTGTTAGAGTTTTCAGCAGAATTTTGTGGTTACGGGAAAGGGGGGGGGAGGGAAGAGGACGTTTGGGGAAATTTATGATGTAAAAAAAGTAAAGGAAGAAAAAAGTTTAGCATATGAAATTTTTTACAAAAGTAGAAGTGGGGCAAGGGGGGAAAGTATATGGAGAAAAAGAGAAAAGGTTAAGAGAGTGGGAAGCAATTTTAAAAAGGGGGAAAAATGAGAAGGGGGGTGAGATTTTATAAAACAAATTTTGTTAAAAAATAAGAAAAATTTTTTGGAGTGAGATTAACAAGTTAAGAAAACCTAAAAAAAAATGGTTTTTGTCAGTTAAAAAAAAGGAGAGGGGGTTTTTAAATGGAGAGTTAGAGGTTTTGGGGAAAGAGGGAAGGGAATATTTTGAGGAATTGTTAAATGTTGATGAAGAAGGGAAGGTATTTCGTGAATAGGACAAGGGGAATAACATTTTTGGGTAGAGTGAGGAAGAGCCAGTAGGAGTGGGGGGGAAGTTGGGTGGGGCCCAGGGGGTAAAATAAAAGGGGGGAAAGGGCACCCGGGGATTGAGGATAAAGATAGAAATGTTAAAAACCCAGGGGGATTTAGTTTTGGAGTGGTTGGTGAAAATTTATTTAAAAAATGTAGGGAAGAGGGTGAGGTCCCCTGGGGATTGGCAAGAGCAGCATATTTTTCCTTTGTATAAAGGCAAAGGGGTTTAAAAAGAGAGTGCAAAAATTATGGGGGATAATCTGCTGATATACCGGGAAAAAGTGTATGGTAAGTTTTTTATTGAAAAAATTTAAAAATTTAAAAGGGGAAAAATGGGAAATGAAAGAGGAACAAGGGGTTTTTGGGAAAGGTAGGGGGGGTGTGGACCAGGTTTTTACAGGAAACATATAAGTGAACAGTTTTTTGATAAGGCAAAAGGTCTTTGTGGCTTTTAATGGTTTGGAAAAGGCGTATACAGGGGGGAAAAGGGGGGCAATTGGCAGAGGGTTGAAGGGTTGGGTAGGAGGTAGGTTACTGAAAGCAGTGAAGATTTTTTAACAGGATAGGGGACCCTCAAGTTAGAGTATGAGGAAAGGGGGAAATTTTTTCCCAGTAAAATGGGCCTTAAAAAGGGATGTATAAATTCACCGTGGTTGTTTAATATTTTAAAAAGGGGGGTTGTAAGAGAAGTAAATGCGGGGGTCTTGGAAAGAGGTTTTTAACCTGGAGTTTCCCTTTTGGAAGATTTTTCGGGGGTCAACCCCCCCCCGCGGCCCCCCGGCCCTGTGACCGGGCCTCCTGGGGGGATCAGCCCCCTGTTTAAACCAGGCCTTTTGGGCTGCTGGCTGCACGAAAAAACCAACGAAACCCCACACCCCGGGCGATCAGGAAGGGGCCTTTGGGTGTTTGTCCAGTGCCAGTTTGAAGACTGCCGGGGGTTTCTTTTGGGTAACCCCCCCCTTATGTCCCCCTTGGGAGCAGTTAAACTCTCGGTCCCCTGAACTTTTTTTGTTTTGGCTCTTAACGTGCTATTGAAAACCCCTGTTTTTTTCATTGGGGGGATGGTGCATCGTCTGCCAAGTTTTTTGTTTTCCCGTAGTGAGTGATTTTCGTGGGGCAATTTCGGAAAATAGTCCCTCAGGTTTTTCCCCCGGGTTTGTATATAATCATGTATCTCTCCCCCCTTTTTGCGTTCCAGGGAATACGGTTTAAAAAACCTCAAGCGCTCCCTAATTGAGGTTTTTATCCCGTTATGCGCGCCGTGAAAGTTCTCTGAAACCAAATTTTTCTGGGTCGGCAATTTCCCCTTCCTTTGAAAGGGTGCTGTTAGAGTGCAGCAATTTTCCCCAGCCTGAAAGAAACAAGTGACCTGAAAGATTTAAAAACCCATGGGTTTTGGCCCCCCCTAGTTTTAAAGGGTTTCCCAAATTATCCATCCGTCATTTTTCTAGCAGATGCATTGATACAAATGTTAGGGCCCTTTAAGGTGAAAACCTCCCAACATAATCACCCCCCGGGTCTTTGAGGGTTGGTTTTTCCCGCTCTATTTTGTGCCAAATTTTTTTTTGTACTCTGAGGGAAGTTTTTAATTTCCTCATGTTTACCATATCGGGTAATTAAAATTTTTCCCCATCGTTGAACTTCAATTTTTTTCCCGCAGCCCACTGAAAGTTTTGGGTTGATGTCCCCCCTGAAGCCTTGCAGTGTCTGCAATGGAAAAAACATTTTCCCCCCCAATAAAGATTCGGGTGTAAACCTCCCAAAGGAAGAAAAAACGGTGCGGGTGGCTGACACCTTTTCTATGTGGGATTTTAAGATGAGGAAAAAGAGGGGGCCCTAGAAAGGGGCCTTGGGGAAAAAGGTTTTTTCCAAACCGGGTAGCTGCCTGGGGACTTTCCCTCTGTTAACGACTACTCTCTGTTTTTCGGGTTAGGAAAAAATTTTAAATAGATCCATCCCCCCAAAACTTTTCCTGTTTTTCCCTTTTTAAGCGCGCTTTTTTGTGCGCTTTTACCCCAGGGTCACATTTTGTCGAAGGCTTTTGCAAAGTCTTATATTTCCATCTGCATTCTTTTTGTCTTTCTATGCTTTGGGACCTTGTCGAATTTGATCCAGTATTGGGGACAGACAGAGCGACCTTTCAAAAAACCATGTTTTCCCTGGGTTGTGAAAACTAAATGGGTTTCAAAAATGGGGGGTGACTTGTTTTCTTGGGACCCTTTCAAAAATTTTATGATATGGGAGGTTATTCCCTATTGGTTGATTTTTCCTTTGCTGTTGCTTTACTCCCCCCTTTTGTGGAGTGGGGGGGGCTTTGTCTGTTTTTTTTTAGTAACTGGGGACGACCCCCCGTGCCTTTGCTCCCTCCCAAAGGGGATGGAAAAGGTTTCGTGATAGGGGCTTTTTTTTGCATTTCTTAAATGAACACAGGGGGTTTCCATAGTCCGGGCCCCTTTGGGCAGATTTGCAGGGGGCATGCCATTTACCCGCCTTTTTCAACCCTTTTTGGGGCGTCAGGATAAACATCGGAAGGCTTGTGTTAATAAAATTTTGTGGCCTCTCAAAAAAAAATTTCATTTTAAACTTCGACTCCCCCACCCTGGTTAGGGCCCTTTGCTAAAAACTGAGTCAAAATTTGGGACTTAAAGTACCCCACTCTTTTTTCCTTTGCTGTCATCTTGTAGGCCCCCCATCTTGGGTTTAATTTGGGGGCCCAAAATTACGGGGACGTTTTTTTTCCCCCCGATTTTGATTTGGAAAAGGGAAAGAAGAAAAACTTTGGGTTTTTTTTCGTTTTTCATTTTTTGGTTTTTTGTTTTTTTCCCGCATTCCGGGAATCCTAAAGGTTCCCTTTTAGTTTAAGTTCGTGTTTTGCTATTTCTTTTTAAAACCAGTGCCCTTCCCTGCGCTTTTCTGATATATTCCCCCTTTTTTTGGGCCGTTTCTGTTTTTTTTTTTTTTCCCCCGTCGCCTGTAAAGGGAGCCCTGTCTTTTTCTTTTCTTTTTTCCCCTTCTATTTCCCCCCTTTTTTCCCTTAAGGAAAAAAACCCTTTGGCAAAACACGAGTGCCCCCGGGATTAATCTGTTCAAAGGCAAAAGGGTTTGGGTTTGGTTTTTTTGCTTAGTAAATCTTCCCAGTTTAATCGGTTAGGATTTGGTTTTAAACCTTGGTCCCACTTTATGTTTTTTTTTAAAGGGAATTTAAAATTTGGTGAAGGGCCCCCCCTCGTGACTATTTCCCTTTTTGTCCGGTCTGAGGCTCCACGCAAATTCTGAACCTAAAATTATGTTGTATCTGAGTATTTTTTTTTGATATGGGGGACATTTCTTATAAGTCATCATTGTTAGTGAAAAATGAGGTCAAGTGAATTCTCCAGTCTATGGGGCTCAAAAATTTGCGGGTTTAAAAATTGAATTTTGTCCCAGGATTTAAAAGCTCGGTGGTGTGATTTTTCCATCAGAGCTGCCCCCCTGGTTTATTATTTTTGAAAAACAATATTATTTGCTATTTCCTCCATTTTAGGTGCCTTAAGTTGAAACCCCCCCCGGAGCAAGATTTGGGGGGCGGGAGCTGGAAGTTTTCCAGCTTGGAAAATTTTTTAAACAGCTGCCGGGAAATTGCTGGGATTTTCCCAAACCCGGGAGGGTTTGTAGACAAACCAAAATGACTGGGTTTTTTGGTTTCTCGCCCTTTTACTGCTAAAATTCCCACTTTTTTCTTTTTGAGGCAAAAAAGAAATTTCTGTGCAAACAAGTGACTCTGCAATGTAAAAGGCCCAAACCCCCCCCCTTTTTGCCTGCCCCCTTCGTCCCCATCGTATGGGGTTTAAACCCCGGGATCCAATTTTTTTCTTTCCCCCAAAAGTGACCCTTTTTAAATTTTTGGGGGGTCCCCAGTGAAAGGCCCGCGAACTTTCCCTTTTTTCCCCTCTGCAACAGTCCCCGGATAAAAGGTTTTTTGTTTTTTTATTGGGGTTTTTAGGCCCCTTTGTAAAAATTTCCCAAAAAAAGAATTTTTATCGGACTGGTGGTATTTTTGGTACGGGGGGGGGGGGTTTTTTTTTTTTTTTTTTTCCGGCATTAGTATCTTTTTTAATTTTTGGGTTTTGGAGGGAAAGGCCATCGACTGGGGTTCCACCCAGGAATACTGGTTTTGGGTGAAACATTTTTTTCTCCCTTTTCCCCCTGCCATTTTTTTTTTTTCCTTCCTGGAAACTAAAAAAACCTCTCCCTCTTGAGGGGGCTGTGGCTACCCAGGTTTTTTTTTCCCATGGCCTGGATGTTTTTGTATCTTTTTGTCCCCTTTTGATTATGCCTGGGAATTTAAGGGTTTTACACAGTTTTTTTTTTCCTTTACTGAAGAGGACACATTTCAGGGTGAAAAAGCTTACAGAAGGGGGTTTTCTTTCCTGTTGTCCCTATGGGGGATGACATTTTTTAGGGGGGTCATAGTTTTCATGTCCCCCTCTTTTTTTTTTCCAGATTTTCCCTTCCCAAACAGAGATACCAAGTTTCCTAGTATGTGCACAGGCTTTTTGGTTTTTCCCTTTGCCTTGGGTTTTCTGTGACTGTATTTCCCCGTTGGGCAAAGTTTTTCCCCTTTTTTATTTTCCCATCCTCCTTAGCAAACCCAAAAATGGAAACTCCCCCAAACCCGTTTTTTTTTGGGAAATTTTTTTCCTCAAATAAAAGCTTTTTGGAGTCCCCCCTTGTTTGCTATTTCCTCCCCTGCGGGATTTTTTGGTTTGCAATATTGGTTTTTTAATCTTCTTTTTACTACACTTGTTTCCCTACTATGGCTCCCCCCTGTCCTCTTTTGAGGTCATTTAAAATGTATTCCTTCCCTGCGTAATTTAATTCCCGACACCTGGGGCAAAAAACTCCAGCTTTACCATTACTTCAACCCGGACAGTATCTCCCCCGCTTCACCATTTCTTTTCCTTTTCCCAGGACCAAACCAAAATTCCCCTTCCAAACCCTTACTGTCTCCCAGGCATATCTCCACTTCCCCCATTACTGTTTTCCCAGGACAGCACCTCCAGCTTCCAAACCCTTAAATGTCCCCCAGGGCACACTACCAAACCCTACATTTACTGACTACCAGGGCAAAACACCTCCAGCCTTTTTCATTTGGGGACTACATGGGGCCCGTATCAAGGGGAGTAACCCCCTTCCAACCCGGCTTTTTAATGTTTCCCCTCTGTTGTAGAAAGCTTCCAGGTTTTCTTAGTAAAAAGAGGGTTTTTGTTATCCTTTTTAAAAAACCCTTTTTTGGATTTTAGTCCTCAAAATTTTCCCATTTGGGCATACCCAAAAACACTTCCTGTTTTAAATACTGCTTTGGTAGTTAAAATTTTGCCGGGAAACGGAACCAAGGAGGAACGGACAAAACCCAAATTTTCCCCAAAAAAAGACAATTTTTTATCCATGTGGTAGCCCCTTTGTTTGACTGACCCCCAGACTAAAACACAGCTTTTATAATGATTTGAATGGTTATTTTACTCAAGCCCACTAGCAGAAAATCACAAAACAAAGTGGGAGTTTTCACAGCGCCCCTTTTTCTGGGTGACACTGTGCTCTTGGGGAGATTCTGAAGAGAAATTTGCAGAGGGTTGGTGGGTGAATTTTTGGGGGAAGGGGGTGCAAAAGAAAAAAATTAAAAGGTGAATACAGGAAAGAGTAAGGTTTTTGAGGGTAAAAAAAAGATTAAGGGGGGGGAAAAAGAAAGAATATCAATTGGGGGGGGAGAGAGTATGGAGGGGTTTAAAAGGGTTTTTAGATTTTGGGAGTGGAAAGGGGTCAGCGGGGTGGGTTTTAAAAGGGGGGGGGTATTTAAACCCCCTGTAAGTTTTAGGGTAGGAGTGGTGCACTTTTGGGTCCCGGGGGGAGACAAAGAAAAATTTTTCCATTGGGGCAAAGGGGGGAAAGTAAAGAGATTTTGTTTTACCAACGGGTCATATTGGGTTTGGGAAGGGATGGGGGGAGAATGTTTTCCGCAGGGGAAGGCTGGACAGTGGGGGAAGTCATTTCCCGAGGGGAATTTTTGTGGTGTGAATATAATGCAGAGAATTCGTATTTTTTGGGAAATTAGGAGGAGGGGCGGGATTACCAAAACGTTGTCCCCGAGGGGTGAGGAAGGGGTTTTGGGGGGTTCCCGACATGTAGAGAGAATGGAGCGAAAAAAGAATGACTTCAAAGTGGAACAGGCCCGTAGTGGAAGGAAGGCGGGGTAGGGGTTTGGCCCCCAGGAAAGGTTTTTGAGAGGGGGTTTAAAAGGGGGTTTTTTTTTTGCAAGGGGCTTTGGGGCTTCCAGCAGGCATGCCCTGACGGTTTGAAAAGGAGTAATGGAGACAAAAGGGTTTTTTTAAAACTTGACGTGCGTTTGGGGTGAGCAAAGTAACATTTAAGAAGGGGTTTTAGGGAAACCGGCAGGCCGGACTTGAGTTCCCGGAGATGGGGAAAATACAATTGCCCCCTTACTCTGAAGGGGGGGTGTTAATGTTTCCAGTTTAAAAAAAGTATGTAAAGCACCCTTCTGGCCCAAAACAGGGGGAAGGAGTTTAATGATTTTGGGAAAATTTTTCTTTTTTTGGGCCAAACCCCCGGGCCCTTTTGGGGAATCGGCCAGTGTGGGTAAAAAAAAAAAAAAAAATATTGAGAAAAATCCCAGAATCACATGCATAAAACAGACGACCGTAAAACTGAATTCACTTTTCCAAGAAAGAAAAAGCCAGCCCGCTCTTTTAAACTAAAATCAATAAAACCAACCCGAGAGCCCATATCAGCTTGGGGAAAAAAGATGGGAAGTAACATTTGCCCCCTTTAGGAAAACACAAATGAAGATCCTCCTAGGGAACCCTGATGGGAAGCTGGTGCAGTAGTAAGGAGAATTTTTGGGAAGGGGTTTGGCACCTGGGGAAGAAGTTGTTTTCCTTGGGGTGAAAATTTTTAAAACCCCAAAATAACCAAGAAGGAAACCCTGTTTGAAAAATCTTTTCAAACAACACCAGAAGCTTACACACTTCGCCGTAAACTTTACATCTTTTCTTGACATTTGGGGTTGCCAAAGAAGAATCCTCCTTTTAACCCCAAGGCGCAAGACGGCTTCAAAAAACCTTTTAGTATGGGGTCTCCCCTTTCCCTTTGGGTTTCCTTGGGGCCCCCCCCCCCCCCTTTTCCCCCTTTCCTGGCCCTTTCTTTTTGCCTTTGGCCCCCCCTTTGCCTGCACCCCCCCGGGCCCCCCCTTTTGGTTGGTGGGTTTTTCCCCCCCCCCCCCGGGCCCCCCCCCGGTTTTTGCCCCCCCCCCCCGCCCCCCTGGGGCCCGGCCCCCCCCCCCGCCCCCCCCCCCCTTCCCGAAATCTTACAAAGAGAACCGGGGGGAAAAGGGGAACCTTCCGTACCCCATTGATGTCCGGAAAGTTTAGGATTTAAATGGGGGAAAATTTTTGGCCCACGATGGCTCCAAAATTCAAAAAACCCTTGGTCCCACTTTGAGGCCTAAAAACAATTTAAAAAGAAACAAATGAAGCGAAAAAAGGAACCCCCCTTGGGGTTCCCCAAAAAAAGGTCCCCACTTTCCTTTTTAACCGAAAATTACTTGTCAATTTAAACCCCGGATCCTTAAAACCTTGTCAAAATTTGAAAAAAAAAAAAAAGGGGAAAGAAGGAAGAGAAGAAAAAAAAAAGAAAAGGAGAAGGAAAACCAGGAAAAAGGGGAAGGAAAAGGAAAAAAGAAAGGGAAAAAGGAAAAAAGGAAAAAAAAAAAAAAAGAGAAGAAAAGAAAAAGAGAAAAGGAAGGGGAAGGGGAAAAAAAAGAGAAAAGAAGGGGAGGAAAAAAAGGGGAAGGAAAAAGAAGGGGAAAAGAAGGGGAAAAAGAGAGAGAGAGAGAGGGGGGGGGGGGGAAAAAGGGGGGGGGGGGGGGGGGGGGGGTGGGGGGGGGGGGGGTGGGGGGAAAAAAAAGGGGGAAAAGTGGGGGGAAAAAAAAGTTATTTTTTTGGGGGGGGTGGTTGGGGGGGGGTTTTGGGGGGTGGTTGGGGTTGGGGGGGTTGGGGGGTGAAAAATAAAGTGGGGTTTTTTGGAAAAAATTTTTTGAAGGTAAAAAAGTGGGGTCCAAAATTTGGGGGTGAAGCCAAAAATACAGTCGGGGGCAGGTTTGGGGTGAACAAGGGACAGTCGGGGGCAGTGGAGTGAAGCAAGGACAAATCCCGGGGCAGGATGAAGCAAGGTAAACGGGTCAGTGGGTGAAAGCAAGGGACAAGGGCTGGTCAGTGGGGTGAAGGGAAAGGTACAGCCGGGGCAGTGGAGTGAAGCAAGGTACAGTCGGGTCAGTGGAGTGAAGCAAGGTACAGTCGGGTCAGTGGAGTGAAGCAAGGTACAGTCGGGTCAGTGGAGTGAAGCAAGGTACAGTCGGGTCAGTGGAGTGAAGCAAGGTACAGTCGGGTCAGTGGAGTGAAGCAAGGTACAGTCGGGTCAGTGGAGTGAAGCAAGGTACAGTCGGGTCAGTGGAGTGAAGCAAGGTACAGTCGGGTCAGTGGAGTGAAGCAAGGTACAGTCGGGTCAGTGGAGTGAAGCAAGGTACAGTCGGGTCAGTGGAGTGAAGCAAGTACAGTCGGGTCAGTGGAGTGAAGCAAGGTACAGTCGGGTCAGTGGGGGTGAAGCAAGGTACAGTGGGTCAGTGGAGTGAAGCAAGGTACAGTCGGGTCAGTGGAGTGAAGCAAGGTACAGTCGGGTCAGTGGAGTGAAGCAAGGTACAGTCGGGTCAGTGGAGTGAAGCAAGGTTACAGTCGGGTCAGTGGAGTGAAGCAAGGTACAGTCGGGTCAGTGGAGTGAAGCAAGGTACAGTCGGGTCAGTGGAGTGAAGCAAGGTACAGTCGGGTCAGTGGAGTGAAGCAAGGTACAGTCGGGTCAGTGGAGTGAAGCAAGGTACAGTCGGGTCAGTGGAGTGAAGCAAGGTACAGTCGGGTCAGTGGAGTGAAGCAAGGTACAGTCGGGTCAGTGGAGTGAAGCAAGGTACAGTCGGGTCAGTGGAGTGAAGCAAGGTACAGTCGGGTCAGTGGAGTGAAGCAAGGTACAGTCGGGTCAGTGGAGTGAAGCAAGGTACAGTCGGGTCAGTGGAGTGAAGCAAGGTACAGTCGGGTCAGTGGAGTGAAGCAAGGTACAGTCGGGTCAGTGGAGTGAAGCAAGGTACAGTCGGGTCCCTCTTTACACTGCTTCACTTTACATCATGTTCTTACTGCACCAGTTTTCAAATATATCCATTCATCACTTACTCAGACATCCTACAATAAATATATTCAACACTCACTATAAGCTAAGGATGAAAGTATTTTAAGGCAAGTAATGTGTGTATTGTACATGCATTTTTTAGGCCTAGCTCTATTGCACAATTAAAATACTATATTGTAAACATATCAGGATTTTATATGCATTTGAAAGTGAGAGAGAGGCAATGTTTCACTTTACAGCAATTTTTTCCTTTATAACAGTTGCCTGGAACCTAACCTGCTGTATAAGTGGGGCTCTCCTATAACAGCAGCAGTAGTATGTAGCAGTAATAAAAGTGGCAGCAGAGGTCGAGGAAGTCTAAGAACAAGAAAAAGAACACTGCAAGAATGATAATAAAGTGGAACCTCAAATATCAAACTTAATCCGTTCCAGGAGTTCTAAATTCGACAAGTCTGAAAAGCGAAGCAATATTTCCCATATGAAATAATGGAAATAAAATTAATCCGTTTCAGAAATCCAAAAATATTCACAAAAAATACATTTTATAGAGATTAACTATAGTTTTACATTCAAACAACAAATATAGTGTTCAGTTATGTATTAATAAATTTAAATAAACATATAAAATAACATTTTACTGACCTTTATTGAAGATTTGTGATGACATCTGGAAGATAGGGAGGAGGAGAGAGGGAGTTGGGGTTAGTGTTTGGAAGGAGAATCCCCATCCATGAGGACTTCAGGTAAAGCCCTCTCTGGGGTTACTTCCCTTCTCCATCTTTTAATGCCACTAGCACCAGCTTGAGAGTCACTGGACCCCTGTCTCACAAAATAACTGTCTACAGTCCTCTGTTTCTGGTGCCTCTTTAAGATTTCCCTAAAATGGGACATGCTTCTGTCACTGAACTTGTTGCAAAGATGGCTTGTTTCAGCTTGCTCAGGGTGGTATTTCTGCACAAACATTTGGACATCATTCCACTTCTGTATTATTTCCTTCTTCATATCTATGGTGTTTCTCACTCTCTTTACCACAGGGTTACCACTAGCAAGTTTCATTGCTCCCATTGTAGCTTATTTCACAGTCCCACAAGCACTAAACACAATGAAATAATCGTAAAATGAATGAGAGCACAGGTTAGTGTTCACTCAGCACGAAAAAACCGACGGCTCAGGGGCCCCTTGCGTGGGGGACGCGGACAGGGGGCGCCGGACAGGCCCCGGTCCCCGGGGCGGTTCAAAAAATAGGGGGGGGGTTCGAAAATAGGCAAGTTGGTTTAAAAAAGGGGGTTTATTTTCAAAGATTTCGAAAAGAGATCGTTCGAAAATTAAAGCTCCCTGTAACACACAAAGGGGGGGGGGGGGGGGGGGGGGGGGGCAAAACACAGGAGAAAAAAAAGCACAGGATAGAAAAACCCAGGCAAAATAAAAAAAAAAAAAAAAAATACAGTGAACCTCAGTTGCGATGAAATACTTTTTGAACAAATTGGTTTTCGAAAAAGGGAAAATTTTGAGAAAAAGTGTTGGTTTCATCGCTCTCTTGGTTGTCAACAAAAATGCTAATGATTTGGGTCAGTGCTCACAGAATGCCCCGTACACCCATTTAACTTACCGCTGAAAAAACCCTGTCAAAAAAAAAATTCATACAGGCCACAATTATTGGGGTTTAAAAAAATTGTTAATTTGGATAAACAAAAGACAGTTACTAGTGATAGTGTTTCGATGCCATTATTTGTCAAAAAATGTGTGACGGCCTCCTGAAAATAACAAAAAATGGAACAAGTTTTAAAACCAAAAACCCTTTAAAGGCTAGTGGGGTTGGTTTAATTTTTTTAAAAACCCTTTCGGGTCCATGCCGTAGATCTAGGTTTTTTTTGAGGGTCCAAACCGTAGATCAAGCCAAATTCTAGCGGCGTAAAATTTTAGCGCAAAAAGGCGGGTAGGCCAAAATTGAGAAAATGGGTCTGGGTGGTCAGGTTCCCGGGAGTTTACTGGAGGGGTTTTTCAGGGGTCAACGCCCCCGCGGCCCGGTCTGTGACCAGGCCTCCTGTGGATAGCCCCTGATAACCAGGCTGTTGGCTGGCTGCACGGCAAACCAACACGAGCCACACCCCGGGCCCTTTGATCAGGAATGATTTAGGGCTTGTCCAGGCCAGTTTTAAAGACTGCCAGGGGTCTTTTGGTAATCCCCTTATGTGTTTTGGGAGGCAGTTAAACAGTCCGGGGCCCCCTGACACTTATTGTATGGTCTTTAACGTGCTAGTGACACCCCTGCTTTTCTTTGGGGGGGATGGTGCATCGTCTGCCAAGTTTTTTTGCTTCGTAGTGAGTGATTTTCGTGTGCAAGTTCGTTAGTCCCTTAGGTTTTTCCCCAGGTGTTAAATCAGGGTACCCCCCTCCTGCGTTCCGGGGAAATACGGGTTTTAGAAACCTCAACGCCCCCCAGAAATTGAGGTGTTTTTTCTCCTTTTTGCGCGCCGTAAAAGTTCTCTGTCTTTTTCGGGGCGGCAATTTCCCCTCTTGAAAGGTTGTTAGAGTGCAGCAATATTCCAGCCTAGATAGAACAAGTGCCTGAAGAGGTCATCTGGGTTTGGGCCCTCCCTATTTTTGAAGGTTTTTTTTTATCCATCCTGTCATTTTTTTGCAGATGTGATTGTACAATTTTTGGCCCTTGAAGGTGAGATCCTCCGACTTTCATCCCGTCTTTGACGTTGGTGTTTCGCTCATTTTGTGGCCAGAATTTTGTTTTGTTTTGAGAAGTTTTAATTTCCTCTGTTTACCTATCTGAGTAATTGAAATTTTCATCGTTGAATTCATATTGTTTTCTGCCCCCACGAAAGTTTTTGGTTGATGTCCGCCGGACCCCTTGCAGTGTCGCAAGGAAGACACTGTCATGCAGATGGGGTGTCATTGAAAAGGAAGCAGGGTGCTGGGGGGACCCCTTTTCTAGTCGGAATGAGGAGAGGAAAAAGTGGAGCTGTACTGTCCTTGGGGAACAGATTTTCCCCCCGTAGCTGCCCGGACTTTACTTGTTGAGACTACTCTTTTGTTTTTTTGTGAGGAAATTATGACCCATCGCCCGATTTTTTTCCCTGTTATTCCTTTAGCGGCTTTTTGTGCGCTATTATGCCATGGTCACACTTGTCGAAGGCTTTTGCAAAGTTGTATTATTAATCGCACTTTTTGTCTTCAGTGCATTTAGGCCTTGTCGTAGTGATCCGTAGTTGAGACAGACAGGAGCACTGTTCAAACCCATGTTGCCCTGGGTTGTGTAATGAGGGGTTTCAGATGGGGGTGATCTTGTTCTTGACCCTTTAAGATTTTTTGTAGGGGATTTGTGCTATTGGCTGTAGTTCTTTGCTGTTGCTTTCTCCCCCCTTTTGGAGTGGGGCTTGCCCCTGTTGTTTTTATTTTACTGAGGGACGCCCCCCGTGTCCATGCCCCCTTCCTAGGTGGAAAAGGCTCTGATAGGGGTTTCTTCGTTTTTGAGAACCAGAGTCCAGGGTTTGGGCCCCTGGGGCAGAGTGCATGGGCATTCTTTATCGCCGTTCAAAGTCATTTGGGTCAGGAAAAACTCGGTGGGGCTTGTTTTAAATCAAATTTTGTGGCTCTCTCTTTAAAAAATATTTTGTCTTCGACTCTCATCTGGTTAGCGGCTTGCTAAAAACTGAGTATATTGGGACTTGAGTGCTCACTCTTTCCTTTGGGTTTTTCTTTGTGTAGGCCCCCTTTGTTTAATGGGGGCCCAATATGGCGTTGTTCCGATTTTGATTTGGCATAGGAGAAAAAATATTTTTGGGTTTCTTTCGTTTCATTTATAGCTTTTGTTCTTCCCGCGATTCCCGACTCCTAAAAAATTCTTTTTGCTTAAGTTGATGTTGCTATTTCTCTGACCAGTGTCCCTGCCATTTCAGATTATTGACCCCCTTTTAAACCGCTCTGTTTTCTTTTCCCTCGCCTGTAAAAGGGAGCGCCTGTTCTCTTTCTATTTTACATCTACTCCTCCCTTTTTCTTAGAGGAATAAAACCTTTTGATACATCGGTGCCACCGAGTTAATTGTTCTAGGCATAAGTTTTGGGGCTGTGTTTCTTAGTATATCTTCCCTTATACGGGTTTGGACTTGGTTTACTTTGGGCCCCTTTATGTTTTTGTTTTTGAAGTTGAATTTGGTGAATGCCCCCGTGATAGTTATTTTGTCGGTCTGGGGCTCCCCGCATAAAATTTGAACCCCAAATTTTGTTGGACTGGTTTAAAATTTTTTTTTGATATGGTGACATTTCTTTTCAGATCTCATTTTTAGTGATATGAGGCTGTTATTTCCAGTCTAGTAGGCTCATTAAATTTGTGGTTTAAATTGAAAATTTTTTGCAGTGATTTAAAAGCTGGTGAGTGTGATTTTATCAGAGCGCCTCCTGGTTTATTACTGCAACAAAAATTATTTTCTATATTCCTCCATTTTTGGGCCTTAAGTTGAAATCCCCCCGGGCAAGATGTTGGGTGAGGGCTGGAAGATTTTCCAGAAGTGGTCAATTTTTAACAGCGTTCCTGGAATTGCTGGGATGTTGCATCCGGGGGGCTTGTAGACTACCCCAAGACTAGGTTTGTTCTCGACCTTTTTTACTAAAAACTTCACTACGTCATTTTAGGGATTAAAACGTTCTGTGCAAACAAGTGACTTGCAATGTCAGGGGCCCCCCCCCCCCTTTTGCCTGTTCCTCTGTCACATTGTATAGGTTGTAACCCGGGATCCATATTTATTGTCCAAGTGATCCTTTAGTGTGCGCACTATAGAAAAAAAAAAGGATCCTGCATGCATTGTGGGAAAACCCCCAAAGTAGCTTTGTCCATCATGTTGGCGGCAAGGAAGCTCCCACTCTCCCCTATCTGGGTGAATTTTTGATTCCCTTTCACAAATTTCAGTTCTAAAATGATGGAAATGGAGCTGAAAAGGAATTCTTGGTTTTGAACCATGTGGTATACAACTTACAGTTCTAAAGTGTGGAAGTGGATCTGAAGAGGAAAATTCATGGTTTTTAACCATAGGTACAGTGGTGCCTGTCATACAAAGGTTCATTGGTCAAGGTACCCCTATGGTACAAGTACCTATGGTACAATGTACCATATGGTACAATTACCATATAGTACACTGTCCCTTTTGGCCCGACCTATAGTACTTGACCATATGGTCCGGGTACAAAGGGCCCTAATGGAAAAAAAGTCTGTTGATTTTTTTTTGGGTTATCCTAGGTTCTCCCAAAAAATATGCGTAGTTGTAAATTATGTAACTTTATTTGTGTATACCCAAAAAAAACTTCTTACGATCCCCATGCACTGGTAAGTTTATTCGGTGCAAAAAAAACAGTTACATAGATTTCATACAAAGAGCATTGTATAAAAATTTTGGATAACCCAAAAAACAAATCAGGATGATTATTTCCATAGGATCCCCGATTGTACCCTTGGTTCGTACCTATGGTACCCTGCACCTTTTGGTACCCTGCACCATATGGGATCCCACCAAAGGGACCCCCGACCAAAAGGTATCCTGCCCCCATGGGACCCTGCACCAAAAGGTACCCTGCACCATATGGTACCCTGCCCATATGGGGACCCTGCACCATATGGGCCCCTGCACCATGGTATCCTGTACTGTACGGTACCCTAAAAACCTATAGTACAATGTACCCCTGGTAAGTAAATACAACCATTACCTAGGGCAGTTGGAGTGTTGATGCACAGCCACCAGCCAACACTAGTGAGTGCGACCAAGCTAGCTAGTGACTCGGCAGTTTCTAAGACAAAAAGCGCTTTGGGCATCCACCCTCAAGGAAATGCATGACTGTCATTTTTTTAAATATGAAAAGACTTTCTATTTTAAAAACATTTTTGAAAATTTTTGTTGTAAACAATTATTTTAAAAGAAAAAATGATGAAAATATTAGTGTGTTTTTTGTGTTGAATACAACATTTTAAAATATAGTACCAATGTACAATGAACTGTATGGTATTTACCCTATGGGACAATGTACCATTGGTACCTTTATCATATGGTACCATTGTATAATGGGACCATTTTACCCAAAAGGTGCCATTTTACCATATTCACCTATGGTAAAATTGATAAGGGGCCATTGTACATAGGTACCAGCACCCTTGGTACCCCTGTACCCTAGGGGCTATATGGTACCCCTTGTATTCAACACAATAACCGCACTAATATTTTCATCATTTTGTTTACAATAAACTTGTAAACAAGTTTTGTAAGCAATATAATGATAAACAAATTAGTGCAGTTATTGTGTTGAATACAATGAGTGTACACTTATACAATATACATTATATTGGTCTCACGGGCTACAAATGTTATTAGAAAAAGAAAAAATTAGAAAAGAAAAAAGTATAAAAAAAACATAACATAAAAGGTTGCTAGTAGAATTGCAGTAAATCAACCATTCAAATCATTATGAAGCTGTGTGTAGTCTGTGGTCAGTCAAACAAACGGGCTTCCACATGCATAAATTGTCATTTCTGTGGAAATTGGTGTCACGCCCCTTGTGCAGATATCCAAGAACTAGCTACAAGCAGTATTAAAACAGGGAAGTGTTTTTGGGTATGCCCAAATGAGATAAATCTGTGGACTAAAATCACAAGGGTATTAAAAGAGGTCAACATCAAAGCTGCTTTCATAGAAAACCTGGAAGCTTTCTACAACAGATGGGAACATAAAAAGTCCGGGCTGAATGGTACTGCCCTTGATACTGGCCATGTAGTCAGAAACTGTAAGGCTGGAGATGATGTCCTGGTAGTCAGTAAATGGGGGGCTGATAGTGCTGTCCTGGGAGACAGTAATGGGGAAGCTGGAGGGTGCTGTCCTGGGAGACAGTAATGGTGAAGCTGGAGGTGCTGTCCTGGGGAGACAGTAATGGTGAAGCTGGAGTGCTGTCCTGGGAGACAGTAATGGGGAAGCTGAAGATGCTGTCCTGGGAGACAGTAATGGTGAAGCTGGAGATTTTGTCCAGGTAGTCGGGAATTATACGCAGGAAGGAATACATATAAATGACCCATAGGGACAGGAGCCATAGTAGGGAAACAAGTGTAGTCAAAGATAAGATAAAACCAATATTGCAAACTAGAAATACCGCAGGAAATAGCAAACAAGAGGACTCCACTAGCAATAGTGAGGATATATTACAAAAACAAATGGTGGGAGCTCCATTGTTGGTTGCTAGGGAGGATAGAAGTAAGACAGGGAAACATGCACCAACAGGGAATACAGTCACAGAAACCCAAGGCAAACGGAAACCAAGCCTGTGCACATACTATGCACTCGGTATCTGCTGGCATGGGAAATCTGGAAAAAACAGATGGGATGTGCAACTATGAAAAACCCTAGGAAATGCCATGCCCATATGACAACAGGAAATGCAAACTCCCTTCTGTAAGCTTTTTCACCCTGAACTGTGTACCTCTTCAGTACAGGAAAGATTGTGCTATAACTTAAATTGCCAGGCATACCATCTAAAGGGGACAAAAGATACAAAACATCCAGGCCATGGGAAAACCTGGGTAGCCACAGCCACTCAAGAGGGAGAGGTTTTTTAGTGCCAGGAAGGAAAAAAAAACTGGCAGGAAATGGCAGAAATCGTACACCAAATCCAGTCATTCCTGGAGTGGAAACCACAGTCGATGGCTCCACTCCAAACCAACAGATACAGATACTAATGCCGGAAAAAAATCCCCCCCAGTACCAACAATACCACAGTCAGATAACATTCTTCTTTGCAAATATACAGGGTCTAAAGCCAGCAACAAACAACAAAATACCTTTCATTCGTGGACTGCTTGCAGAGGCAAAGGCAATGTTCGCGGCTTTCACTGAGACCCACATAAAGGATCACTTGGACAACGAATATGGATCCCAGGTTACAACCTATACAGATGTGACAGAGTGAACAGGCAAAAGGGGGGGGTTGGTCTGTACATTGCAGAGTCACTTGTTTGCACAGAACTGCTAAATGCCTCAAATGATGTAGTGGAAGTTTTAGCAGTAAAGGTCGAGAACCAAAACTAGTCATTGTGATAGTCTTACAAGCCTCCGGATGCAACATCCAGCAATTCCAGGAACAGCTGTTAAAAATTGACCACTGTCTGGAAAACCTTCCAGCTCCTGCACCCAACATCTTGCTCCTGGGGGATTTCAACTTAAGGCACCTAAAATGGAGGAATATAGCAAATAATATTGTTGCAGTAATAACACCAGGAGGCAGCTCTGATGAAAACTCACACTCACGCGAGCTTTTAAATCTCTGCACAAAATTCAATTTGAACCAGCAAATAATAGAGCCTACTAGACTGGAGAATACATAGACCTCATCTTCACAACAATGATGATCTGATAAGAAATATCACCATATCAAAAACAATATACTCAGATCACAACATAATTGAGGTTCAGTCATGTATGCGCGGAGCCCCAGACCGACATAATGAGATTAGTCACGAGGGAGCATTCACCAAATTCAACTTCAATAACAAAAACATAAAGTGGGACCAAGTAACCAAGTCCTAACCGATATAAGCTGGAAGATATACTAAGCAACACAGACCCAACTTATGCCTAGAACAGATTAACTCGGTGGCACTCGATGTATGCACAAGGCTTATTCCTTAAGAAAAAGGAGGAGTAGATGTAAAACAGAAAGAGACAGGCGCTCCTTACAGGCGACGGAAAAGAATAACAGAGCGGCTAAAAGAGGTCAATATATCTGAAATGCGTAGGGAGACACTGGTCAGAGAAATAGCAAGCATCAAATTAGCTAAAAGAATCCTTTAGGAGTCGGGAATCGCGGGAAGAACTAAAAGCCATAAATGAAATCGAAAAAAACCCCAAAGTATTTTTTTCTCCTATGCCAAATCAAAATCGGAACACGTCCAGTATTGGGCCCCTACTTAAACAAGATGGGTCCTACACAGATGACAGCAAGGAAATAAGTGAGCTACTCAAGTCCCAATATGACTCAGTTTTTAGAAAGCCGCAAACCAGACTGAGAGTCGAAGATCAAATAAAATTTTTTATGAGAGAGCCACAAAATTTGATTAACACAAGCTATCCGATGTTATCCTGACGCCAAATGACTTCGAACAGGGGATAAAAGACATGCCATGCACTCTGCCCCAGGGCCAGACTATGGAACTCTGTGTTCATCAAGAACTGCAAGAAGCCCTATCACGAGCCTTTTCCATCCTATGGAGAGGGAGCATGGACACGGGGGTCGTCCCCCGTTACTAAAAACAAAGACATAGCCCCACTCCACAAGGGGGCAGTAAAGCAACAGGCAAAGAACTACAGGACCAATAGCACTAACATCCCCTATCATAAAATCTTGAAAGGGGCCCAAGAAGCAAGATCACCACGCATCTAGAAAACCCCTCAGTTACCAAAACCCCGGGCAACATGGGTTTAGAACAGGTCGCTCCTGTCTGTCTCACTATTGGACCACTACGACAAGGTCCTTAATGCACTAGAAGACAAAAAGAATGCGATGTAATATATACAGACTTTGCAAAAGCCTTCGACAAGTGTGACCATGGCGTAATAGCGCACAAAATGCGTCTAAAGGAATAACAGGAAAAGTCGGTCGATGGATCTATAATTTCCTCACTAACAGAACACAGAGAGTAAATCGTTCAACGAGTAAAGTCCGAGGCAGCTCCGGTGAAAAGCTTGTTCCACAAGGCACAGTACTCGCTCCCATCTTGTTCCTCATCCTTATATCCCACATAGACAAAGGATGTCAGCCACAGCACGTGTCTTCCCTTTTCAGATGACACCCGAAATCTGCATGACAGTGTCTTCCATTGAGGACACTGCAAAACTCCAGGCAGACATCAACCAATCTTTCAGTGGGTGCAGAAAACAAAATGAAGTTCAACGATGAGAAATTTCAATTACTCAGATATGGTAACATGAGGAAATTAATCTTATCGAGTACAAAAAAATTTGGCCCCAAATGAGCGAAACATAACGTCAAGACCTGGGGTGATCATGTCGGAGGATCTCCCCCTTTAAGGACCATAACATTGTATCA
>NC_069479.1:1050945-1110915 GCF_026875155.1 Cherax quadricarinatus
GGCCCTCCGTGTGGAAGCAGGAGCTTTAGCCACCAGGGCCACTGGCCGTATAGAATTAGAAGACTAATTACTAAAGTAGGAGAAATATTTTGAGGGTGTGGTTAGGCAAGTTTAGGGTGCCAAGTGTAAAATGATAAAGGGAGCTTGATTGAAACTTTGTATAGATTTTTATTATAATCAAAAGAAGCGATATAGCATCAAGGGCTTATACAGCGCTGCGCAGGGTAGGGAAGGGAAAGCAAGGGATTTGGATGCAGAGGGAGGGGGGATGATCAGCAGGTTCAGAAATCAGCGGGGCGGGGGGGGATTGTCGGGGGTAGAGGGTAGCAAGAGATACAAAGTAGAATGGGCTGAAGTATCAGAATTTTGTGTAGTAATGTCCTGGCGTGTCAAATAAAGTCAATGACGAGAGTCCGGATAATGGTGGAAGTCCATCAGCGGAGAAGGGAAGGTTAAAGAGGTGCACGGGGCGGAAGACGACGTCAGAGGGCAAATTCTGCGTGCGAGTTGATTAAAGTGGGCAGTCCAAACAGGAATGTGGCTGACTGATAATGGAAAGTCTTGGCAATTCTCACTGAGAGGAGCAAGACGCCCTCTCCATGAGATATCCATGAGTAAGTCCGTGTATGGGCCATGCGAAAGACGGGGAGAGAGAGAGAGAGTAGTCTCCCAACCTCGACACTGGTGATAAGAAGGACGGCAGTAACCTATACTCGGTTTTATAGACTGTAGCTTGTTGCCGAGCAATTAGTATTAGACCAATCGTTGTTGACAACGGGTTTGTGAGGTGGGTATGATTTACAGCAAAATAGTCGTACATGGGAATACCTCTCTATAAGAAATGGTTTTGGGTCATGTACTGGCTGACCGCGCAGCAGAGTTGTTCTTGCCTGTTCATTGCCCTGTAGTCAACATGACCAGGGACCAACAAAAATAACAATATCTTTTGCTTATGTAAAGATGCGGCGTAGCCAAAGATGGATTCGGATGGACTAAGGGGTGAGGTGTATCAAATTTTTGTCTAGCCTGTAAAGCACTAAGGGAGTCTGAGAAAACCACAAATGATGACTCAAGGCATTGATGCAATACGGATAAGTGCTGTAAAGGATGACATATAATTCAGCAGTTAAAAATACAGTGAAGATAGTAATGCCCTTGTACGACGACTGTCCGGAAACACTGGCTGCGATCCTACGCCGTCAGAAGACTTGAAGCCATCATGTGTACTCAGCCCAATGGCATGGAGGAATGACGAGTGAAAAGTGGTCAAGGAAAAAATGAGAGCCGGAGGGAAGCGACCGTAGTCAGTTGGGCTTTCGAGGCAAGGAGGGAGAAAGAACAGACTCGAACAGCTGGAACTTCCCAGGGGGGGGTAGGAAATGTGAGATGCTACATGTACATAGTAAGGTGGTTGTTGAAGAGAAGACAAGAGCGAATGAAGGCGAAGAGAGAAGGGACGGAAGTAAGCAGGGTGGCGGGAACAATAAAGAATGCTACAATATCAGTGATCCATTCTATAAATGGAAGGATTGCGGAGATATTGAGAGCGTAATAGTAGCGGAAGGCAATGGGCATCCACGGCGATCGGGATATATGGATGGAACGTTCGCTTCTGCATAAGGCTTTCGACGGGGGAAGAGCGAAAAGAAAAAAAAGCACCAAGGCATAAAAGTAATCCTTGGTGATGAATGGGGTTAAGGCTAGAGAGAGTAGCAGGAGATGCCGCTGAAAGACCTGGTACACATAATCAAGTTTCGATAAAATAAGGGTGGAATGTAGGTGAAAGGGAGGGTTCGACGATCAGCTCCCCACGAAAGATGAGCAAGGGTTTTAAGAAGGTTCAGCTGGCTGTGACAAGTTGCCTTCAGAGAGGTATGTGTGGTTTCCAGGATAACCTACGATCAAAGAGGAGGCCCAGAAAAGAAACATTGACGGGTTTCACGTCAGGGATTACGTGAGCCATAGAAGTACAAAGGGATGATCAGAGTTGTCAGAGCGTTAGTGAAGTGATTTGGTGGGTTTTAGTGCTGTGAAAAATTTTTTAAACCATGTGTGGTGGCCTCAATTGGAAACACGGTCGAATGACATGCTGGAGGAAATCATGTAAGGAGGTGACAGTTCAGCACGGCCTGCACAGGCTAATAGCAGAATGTCTTCAACATTTGAGTGTTGACAAAATATTATGAGGAGGCTAGTTGGTGCCAAAATCATTAAATAGCAAAGGGGAGAAAACGTGTTGTGCTCAGAAAACATCCTGGGGGACACCATTCAGCTTGGACCACCCCACAAAAGTCCGGGGAGGCAAGCACATTATTAACCCGATACACGGAAATGCCTGTCAGTTTAAAAGTTTCTTTGGATAGGATGGTATTAGATGCTCAGAAGGCCTTAAGGAGGTGGGACTTGGGCTAAAATATTATACTCCAAGTGTGTACTGTGCCTTACTCAATGGTCAAAAAATATGCAATAACTGAGTGGTTATTCGACAAATGGCATTCGTAACATACGTATCCAAGCGCAGTAAGGGGTCTATGGTAGAAAGTCCCTTACGAAGCTCCATATTGTCGGTGGTGAGCTGGTTGTGTGTCTATAAATACCACACTCTAAACGTCTATTTTCTAGAGTTCCATTAACTTTGCAAACATCGCATGGTAAGGAGCAAGGGACGATAGTGGGAGGTTATGTCCGTAGAAAACTGCCTGGTTTGCGGGAAAGGGAGAACAATGGCGGATTTCCACAGCTGTGGAAGAAGCCTTGTGCCAAATTAAAGTTTGTAAAGGCGTAAGTAAATAGGACTGCAAGGGTCTGACTGATGTAAATGTTGTTAGCATGTAACGAAATCATGAAATGTCGTCAGGGCCCCAGCATGCCGATGATCGACACAGCTGAGGAGTGTTTTTGACTCCCAGTTCTTGAAGGGGTAAAAAAGGCACCATTATACTGTTCTTCTCTGAGTGAAGAAAGAGTCCAAGGTGCTACTCTCTGGCAGGACTTTGAGGAAAGATATTGAGGGGCCCATAGAATGGAGCTCCCTTGGAGAAATACGGGACCAGATGATTGCCAATTTCAGTGGCAACATCTAGTGGGTAGATGTTTGATATAATATCTCCGGCAACCTCAGAAACAGGAGCCGGGTCAGGAGAATATTTATACCACTCAGGTTTTCGTTAATTTTTTTCCCAGACTGCACTCATAGAGGAAGCAGAGGTGTTGTGGCAGACTATTAATCTCGCCAGCAAGTGCGTTTAGCGTCACGGATGGGACACGGCGAGCGATCGCCACGCTCTGTTTTTTAAATCAAGGAGTCGCTCTGTGGTTTCTATTTTGTACCGGTACCTGCCCCAATGCAGCGCGTTTCTAACGTACTGCACGTGCACAAGCAGGAGACCACCAAGGAACGACATCTTTTCCTTGGAGAATGCCGCTGCCCGGTTTGGGGTATTAGGAATGAAAGCTGCGGTGGGAAACGGAGGACGAGAAGAGGGGTGTCTGTTAAAAGCTCATCGATGGAGGATCGAAGAAGGAACCCTCTTTAAAAACAGTTAGGTGTGAGTAAAAGGTTCCAATTTGCCGATTAAATTTGCCAGCGTGGGTGTGCGAAGAGGTGGCGAATATGGAAGGGGAAAGTAACGAATGATTGGGAAATGATCACTGTCATGTAAGTAAGGGAGAACAGAACCATAGTAAAGTCTAATGCGGCGCGAGGAAGAGCAAAACTGAGGATCTATGCAGAGAGTGTATGAGTCCGAGGTTCAAAATGGGTGTGAGTACCTGTATTTAAACATGGTGGGGGTGGGTGGTGGCAAGAAGCCTTCTAACTGAATTCCACGGGAATCACAGTGAGACCCTCTCCCCAGAGGAAATGGTTGGGCAATTTAAACAATCACCCAAGTAAAGAATCGGGAGTGGCGGTTAATGGACGAAAAATGGAAGGCATAAATCCGGAATAGATTAATGCCCGAGAAGGAGAGTGATATAAAGAACAGAGCCGTATTACCACCTATGTAAGGGATACGGGCTGCTGTTGCTAATGCAGCGAAGTATGAATAAATAGCTGATGGTACGGAATATCAGTGCGGAGAGAAGGGCAACTTTAGTTTAAAGGTCCCATCAGGAAAAGGATTGAAGGAATACAATAAATTATAGCCTGTAGATGTGAGAAATAACAGCCAGAGTGTAATTTTGGTTCCTGTAAGAAAACACAACAGGGGCAAACTGGAGAGTAACATCTGAAGCTCACCCCGATTACCCACTGAGGCCGCGTTATATTCCACTGTAAAAAGGCCATGATTGGCAATGTTAAAGATATTGAAATCCGCAGGTAAGGGTTCCTAGGACTGAGGGTTAGAAAAGTCACACATGCGGACGGCAGTGGAAAATGTTCAAGCAGCGAAGGAACGGGTGCGCTGTGAAGATAAGGAGTTGCGCAGATTGGGAGCAGAGGAGAGAGAAAGAGCGGAAGGTGGACAGTGTCCATGATGGTTTGGTCTCTGCAAATATTCAGAGATTGCTCAAGTGTTCGGAATTAAAAGTGTCGTATGGGAGACAAATATTGGGAATGGTAGGGGGAGGTGAGTAAAGATTGGAACTGTTTATTGGTACTGTACCAAGGTTAGGGGGGGGGGCGGAACATGGGTGGAGGGAACTGGAGAAGGCGTGGCAGGGGACATGGTAGAGACAGGATCTATGGGACGGTGGCAGAAGAGGAAGAAACTTGGGAGGGAACAGGGGAGTGGAGGTTTACATTTCGAGGAGGGGAGGGCGAAACACTCTGCACTTGTAACTGAGCCAGTGAGAGGGGAAGAACTTGGGACAGAGCACGGGAGGGTAAAATGTGAGGTGGAGATGGTAGGAGGTGTTACCGGACACCTTTTTTTGACTTTTGAGAAGTTGAGAGAGCGGAAGATTGGGATGAGGTGTCGTACGAGGTCTCGTTTCGTTACTGTAGGCTTGTAAGAGAGAACTCGAAGAAGCGAGATTAGTCTGAGGCGTTGAAAGTAGGGACGTCTGAGCCGAGGACAGCAAAAGGTTTAGATTACAGGAGTGATTATGGAGAGGTATACCAAGAGGTGGGTTTGTAAGAAGATGGGATACCAGATAGGTGGGGGGGAGTTTTCGAAAACACGGGAATAAGAAACTCGTGGGAGTCTCCCTGGGGCGGAGATGAGAAATACTTGCCCATGGCAATAAGGGTGACCTTCTGTCTCTTTGAGTACGGATTTACGCTCGTTTAAATAGACCTGACAACGGCGGAGAGTCGAAGGGTGAGCATCATGGACAGTTATGGCAAGAGGGAGGAGATCGATTGCAAGGACGTTATTAGATTGGTCATCGGCACCAATGACTGGGGCATTCGGCGATAGATCTAGCAATATTCGCTGGATGGCCAAATTGCCAGCAATTTATCACACTGTTGTGGTAGTAGGAGATCACTTTCGAAAACGTGTAACCGATGTCTGCTATATAAACGGAGGATGGGTGTTTCTCGGGCTGTCAAAAGTTAAACGAGCCACATTGCTAGGTATCGTCTCCGCCCACGGGCAGGAAGAACGTTAGTGTCTACCTTTGAGGTATTGGGAGATCTTGGAGTTCCAGCGTTCGAGAATGTCGGTGCAACATGTTTGGAGGTAATTGTGTTGGTGAACTATGGTATGGCGGCAGACAGAATACGGTACCCTACAAGAATTGACGGGAATGATGGTTTTTCATGGGTGACAGGAACAGTATTATATGGGAAAAGACAGAGAGAGCGCACGAGCCTGGGTAGCATTATGTACGGTACTGATGCGGCGTACCGCTCTTAAGTGCATTGAAAAGAAAAAATATTTTACCAACCATGGGCGTCGGTGCTGCCTTGCCAATACTATGGTCAGAAAGATAGGCAGTAAGGAAGTTGGTCGTAAAGTGAGAATTTAGTCCCACTGTTCAGTCTGAAACTGAGCGTGGAAAGGTATTAGTGAAGGACGTGTCGATCGTTTCTGAGAAGTAAGAGAAGGTGAAGGTGGAGAGTATCATCAGCAGCAGGTAATTGTCGTTGGACGTTTAGGCGGTGGGACCTGAGTTGGTCCGACGTGGAACGGGTCGGGCAGATTTGAAAAATTGCCGAACCGTAGAGGGAGTGGCCGGGAAGCATAGTCAGAGGAGAGCGAGGTTCTGATTAAATCGTAAAGGGAGTCAGTCGAGGCAATCAGTACCTGAAGCGGGTGAGGAGACAGCACCGGCAATCACGTACAGAGGCATGAGGATTGTCTGAGTGTGGTCACCAAGACGAGGCGGGGTCAGAACGGGGTTGCCTGGTAATATTCAAGATGGGGGCCCGGGGGTTACCAGGTTCATGGACTAGGGCTTGCCTTGGTTAGGTTACTTCTTTCTTTTGTTTTTAAGAAATAAAATTGAAAGATGAAAGGAAAATATAAATATAAAATAAAAAAAGAAAAAAAACGGGGGGCCCGGGGTGGGATGGGGATAGTTCCTGGAGGAATGAAAGGGCCAGAAATCTCCTCCGCGCCCATGAGGTGACTCGACACCGATATGTAGCGCTAGTGCAAGGCATGGAAACCCGTGCCATACCCTACCCTTCATGCAGTAAACAGCAATCTGGATAGCAACCTCACATCTGCCGAGCGACCTCGGTGTTCAAAAAGAGAGGGCGGCCGGATTCCTGCCACAAAGCATACCTCTCCTTAGCCACCACCCCCGGAACTCGAAAGGTGGCTTCCAGAGATACACCCGTCGCCCAATAAAGTCACCAATGCTACTACGGGGATACCGGATGGAAGAGGGATCGGGACATCCCTAGGCAAATCCAGGTTCCACGGCATACTACGCCACCGCCAGAAACCTCAACGGATGGGTTGGACCACGGGTGTTCCTTTCCCCCACCTAGGAAACTAGCGCGCCTGTGGGAGGAAATCACGAATGGCTAAAGTGGAAAGGGGCAAAATGGGAGGGTGAGGAGGAGGAGGGGAATGGATAAAAGGGAGGAGGATGGGGGGAGGATGGTGATAGGGGAGGGGAGAATGGGGGGGTAATTAGGGTTCGGTTGAGGAATGAAGACGACAGGGCTAATTCCTCAGACCAAGAGCCTCTTCACCACGCCAAGGAGCCCCCCTTGAAGAGGAACTTTGTATAGAAAAGGGTTTAGTTATAGGTAATACATGTCTAAGAAAAAGAGGATAAATAAGCATACAAGTCTACATCAAACATTTGCATTTTCAACTTTCGCGGGCTTCACACATTCGTGAATTCCCAACTGTCAAATTCCCAACTGCCAAATTCCCAGCTGCCAAAATCATATTTAAGTTTCATGCCACCCACGATCCCTAATACCCTCCCTCCAACCCCCATAATGGGCAAGCCAGCCTCCTACTACTCAGTATGGTGGAAGTGTTTTGTTTGTTCATTATTGCTATTTAAACTACAGTATAATATAGTGTCAAACCCATTCATGACTGAATTTTGGAATGGCTATCGGGACGGTATCTGGACGGTGACATCAAATCATATCAATCAATCAAGTTTATTCTATATAATGGTTAATAGGCGGGGAGCTTACAGTTTTTGGATATTGTGTGGTTTACATGTTCTAAATATAGTTACAGAGGGGGCCACTAGGACACATAGCATGGCCTAGGCATTTCGGGCAGATTAGATTAATTCTTAACATTAAATCTTACAGATTTGTGGTAATTAAGGCTAAGTGACTACATTTAGAAATTTGTGAGTTTAGCGATGTGATACTTTTGATTTTGCACACTCTCATATTGTTTACTCGTGAACACGCCAAAAGAATCAAACAATTCTGCTACTGCTAATAATAATAATAATAATTTATACTCGATAGCACTGAAGGATATTGTACAAATAAATTGTGGGGTTATAAGGAGTGGTGGAAGAAGGAGGGTTGAGCATCGTCAGTCAGTGTGGCTGTTTGTTTTATGCTGGAGTGAGCATATTGAGTGTCTCCCCTCTCTTTCCAACATTTCACAATAATCACTGTGTTTGGCCGCTTTGTAGATTAGTGTGACTGGAGTGGTAGAGGCACCAGCGGTTGAGGGTAGTGGTTGTGGCCAGATGGTTGTGGCTGTGGTTGAGGCAGTGGTTGGAGGCAGGAGTTGATGGCTGTGGGTTGAGGAAGTGGTGAGGCTGTGGGTGAGGAAGTGGTTGAAGGAAGTGGTTGAGGCAGCAGTTGAGGCAGTGGTTGAGGCAGCAGTTGAGCGTGGTTGAGGCAGCTAGTTGAGGGCAGGGGTATTAAGATATGGGTTACTAATATAATAATACAACATTATTATTTACATGTATTATTATTAATAATAACTTGTTATTAAAAACCACGCCTCTCAACTACTGCTCCACCACTGCCTCTACCACTGCCTCTACCACCGCCTCTACCACCGCCTCTACCACCGCCTCTACCACCGCCTCTACCACTGCCTCTACCACTGCCTCTACCACTGCCTCTACCACTGCCTCTACCACTGCCTCAACCACTGCCTCAACCACTGCCTCAACCACTGCCTCTACCACTGCTTCAACCATTGCCTCAACCATTGTCTCTGCCACTGCCTCAACCACTGCCTCTACCACTCCAGTCATACTCAATCTACAAGCACCAAACACAATGAATTATTGTGAAATGTTTGGAAGAGAGCGGAGATTAATACTCACTCCAGCATAAACAAAGCCACACTGACTGACGATAGGCTTCAACCACTTCTTCCACCACTGCTTCAACCCTCGTATTTTTGTACTATTTCCTTCTTCAATTCTATCGTATTAATAATAATAAAAATAATAATACGATAGAATTGAAGAAGGAAATTGAAACAAAAATACGAGGGTTGAAGCAGTGGTGAAAGAAATGGTTGAGGTATTGTGAGTCAGTGTGGCTTTGTTTATGCTGGAGTGAGCATTAGTCTCCACACTCTTCCAAACATTTCACAATAATTCATTGTGTTTGGTGCTTGTAGACTGAGTGCGACTGCTACATAATTAACCATGGACCCAAAGAAACTTGCTAGTGCCAGCCCTTTGGTAAAGAAATGAGAAACACACCATATAACTGAAGAAAGAAATTGTACCAAAATATGAGCAGTGCACTGCAGTGGTTGAGGCACTGCTGGAGGCAGTGGTTGAGGTAGTGGTATTTAATAACATACACATTATTAAACCATAACATGTATATATTTAGTACAATATTTTACAACATTTTCATGTATTTTATGATTGTTCATGGTTCAACAAGTTAAGGAAGCAGTATTGTATTATATTTCCCTACAATGTATTGGGGCACCAAACATTCACGATTTTTCAACATTCGTGAGGCTCTTGATCCCCTAACCCTCGCGAATGTTGAGGGAGACCTGTACAAGATATGATGTAGGGCATAATGACAGAAGTTTGTTGCACTACATACTGGTAGATAAAAGACTATTTAGTAGACTTCAGGATGCACATGTTTATAGAGGGGCCACAGATATATCAGATCACTTTTTAGATGTAGCTACAGTGAGAGTAAAAGGTAGATGGGATACAAGGAAAATAGAAGTAGCAAGAAAAAGATAGGAGGCATTTAGGGTAAGATATAAACAATTATTGGAGGATAGATGGGCTAGTGAGAGTATAGGCAATGGGGTCGAAGATGTATGAGGTAGGTTTAAGAATGTAGTGTTAGAGTGCTCAGCAGAAGTTTGAGGTTACAGGAAAGTGGGTGCAGGAGGGAAGAAGAGCGATTGGTGGAATGATGATGTAAAGAGAGTAGTAAGGGAGAAAAAGTTAGCATATAAATTTTTTTACAAGGTAGAAGTGATGCAAGGAGGGAAGAGTGTATAGAGAGAAAGAGAGAGGTTAAGAGAGTGGTGAAGCAATGTAAAAAGAGAGCAAATGAGAGAGTGGGTGAGATGTCATCAACAAATTTTGTTGAAAATAAGAAAAAGTTTTGGAGATTAATAAGTTGAGGAAGCCTAGGGAACAAATGGATCTGACAGTTAACCCTTTCAGGGTCCAAGGCCAAAATCTGAAGGGGTACCCCAATGTCCAAGAAATTTTGAAAAAAAAAAAAAATAGTTTTTCTTACAGAATTAAGGATAATATTTTTGTGAAGGTAATAAAACAAAAAAAAAAACTCGGATCAGTACTTACCAAGATACAGCGGTGGGAAGTTGACCCAAAATGACTGGGTGGCAGCAACATCAGCGACTTCCGCAAAATCGCATTTTTTTTTTATTTTACGTTTTTTATACTTTTTCTTTCATTTTCTAATTTTTTTCTTTTTTCTAGTAACATTTGTGGCCTGTGAGACCAATACAATGTATATTGTATAAGTGTACACTCATTGTATTCAACACAATAACTGCACTAATTTGTTTATCATTATATTGCTTACAAAACTTGTTTACAAGCTTATTGTAAACAAAATGATGAAAATATTAGTGCGGTTATTGTGTTGAATACAACGGTACCATATAGTACCATATGGTACAATGGTGCCATAGAGTGCAATGGTACCATAGAGTACAATGGGACAATATGGTACCATTTGGTGCAATGGTACTATATGGTACATTGCACCATATGGTACATTGTACCATATGTTACAATACCATACAGTTCATTGTGCCATATTGTACTATATGGTACTGTTGTATTCAACACAATAAACACACTAATATTTTCATCATTATTTCATTTACAATAATTGTTTACAACAAAAATATGCAAAAATGTATATTAGTAATGTTCTGTTATATATTTACAAATGTACAGTCACTCGACATGTTCCATGACGTGGATGACAAAGCGCTTTGTCTTGGAAACTGCCGAGTCACTAGCTAGCTTGTGTTGTCACTCACTCAGGGTTGGCTGGTGGCTCGTGGCATCAACATCTCCAACTGACCATATGATACATGGTATTGTATGTTACATGGTACCATGTGGTACATTATACTATATGGTATAGGGTACCATACAGTACAGGATACCATATTGTGCAGGGTACCATATGATGCAGGGTACCATATGGTGCAGGATACCATATGATGCAGGATACCATACAGTACAGGATACCATATGGTGCAGGATACCATATGATGCAGGGTACCATATGGTGAAGGGTATCATATGGCGGAGGGTACCATATGGTGCAGAGTACCATATGGTACATGGTACCATATGGTGCAGGGTACCATATGGTGCAGGGTACCATATGGTACAGGGTACCATATGGTGCAGGGTACCACATGATGCAGGGTACCACATGATGCAGGGTACCATATGATGCAGGGTACCATATGGTGCAGGGTACCATGCAGTACAGGACACCATATGGTACAGATACAAGGATCTCTATTGAAATAAGCCACCCTGACTTTTTTGGGTTATCCTAGGATTTTATACATATGCTGCTATGTATGACAATCTATGTAACTGTATTTGTGTACAACTGAATAAACTTACTCAAGTGCATGTGGCATTGTAAGTTTATTTAGCTACACAAATAAAGTTACATAGATTATCATACTTAGCAGCATATGTTTGGAGAACCTATGATAACCCAAAAAAGTCAGACAGACTTGTTTCCATTAGGGTCCCTGTACCCTGTACTATATGGTACAATGTACCGTATGGTACATTGCACCATATGGTACCATTGTACCATATGATATAATTGTATGACATGGCACCATTGTACCATATGGTACAATAGTACCATATGGTTCAAAACCATAGAATTCCTCTTCAGATCCACTTCCATCAGTGTTAGAACTGTAGGTTGTGAAGAGGAGAGTCAGAATTCGCCTGGAGAGTGAGTGGGGAGAGAGAGCTTCCTTGCTACCAGGCATGAAGAACAAAGCTACTTTGGTGGCGTTCCCACAATGCCATGAAGGCGCCCAGATTTTTTCTATAGTGTGCACACTGACCACCCAGACCCATTCTCTCAGATGTAGGCCTACTAGCCTTCTCGCGCTAAATTTGACGCCGCTGGAATTTTGGCGTAGATCTACTGTTTGGACCCTCAACATCTTGTTCCTCATCCTCATATCCGACATAGACAAGGATGTCAGCCACAGCACCGTGTCTTCCTTTGCAGATGACACCCGAATCTGCATGACAGTGTCTTCCATTGCAGACACTGCAAGGCTCCAGGCGGACATCAACCAAATCTTTCAGTGGGCTGCAGAAAACAATATGAAGTTCAACGATGAGAAGTTTCAATTACTCAGATACGGTAAACATGAGGAAATTAAATCTTCATCAGAGTACAAAACAAATTCTGGCCACAAAATAGAGCGAAACACCAACGTCAAAGACCTGGGAGTGATCATGTCGGAGGAGCTCACCTTCAAGGACCATAACATTGTATCAATCGCATCTGCTAGAAAAATGACAGGATGGATAATGAGAACCTTCAAAACTAGGGAGGCCAAGCCCATGATGACACTCTTCAGGTCACTTGTTCTATCTAGGCTGGAATATTGCTGCACACTAACAGCACCTTTCAAGGCAGGTGAAATTGCCGACCTAGAAAATGTACAGAGAACTTTCACGGCGTGCATAACGGAGATAAAACACCTCAATTACTGGGAGCGCTTGAGGTTCCTAAACCTGTATTCCATGGAACGCAGGAGGGAGAGATACATGATTATATACACCTGGAAAATCCTAGAGGGACTAGTACCGAACTTGCACACGAAAATCACTCACTACGAAAGCAAAAGACTTGGCAGACGATGCACCATCCCCCCAATGAAAAGCAGGGGTGTCACTAGCACGGTAAGAGACCATACAATAAGTGTCAGGGGCCCGGGACTGTTCAACTGCTTCCCAGCACACATAAGGGGGATTACCCACAGACCCCTGGCAGTCTTCAAGCTGGCACTGGACAAGCACCTAAAGTCAGTTCCTGATCAGCCGGGCTGTGGCTCGTACGTTGGTTTGCGTGCAGCCAGCAGCAACAGCCTGGTTGATCAGGCTCTGATCCACCAGGAGGCCTGGTCACAGACCGGGCCGCGGGGGCATTGACCCCCGGAACTCTCTCCAGGTAAACTCCAGGTAAAGCAGTAGATCTACGGCACAGACCCTAAAGGGGTTAAAAATAGGAGAGGAGAGTTATTAAATAGAGAGTTAGAAGTATTGGGAAGATGGAGGGAATATTTTGAGGAATTGTTAAATGTTGATGAAGATTGGGAAGCTGTGATTTCGTTTATAGGGAAAGGAGGAATAACATCTTGTAGGAGTGAGGAAGAGCCAGCTGTGAGTGTGGGGGAAGTTCCTGAGGCAGTGGGTAGAATGAAAAGGGCGTAAGGCAGCTGGCATTGATGGGATAAAGTAGAAATATTAACAGCAGGTGGGGTGGTTGGTGCTATTATTTAATAAATGTATGGAAGAGGTTAAGGTACCCAGGGATTGGCAGAGAGCGTGCATAGTTCCTTTGTATAAAAGAAAAGGGGACAAAAGACTGCAAAAATTATAGGGGAATAAGTCCACTGAGTATACCTGGTAAAGTGTATGGTAGAGTTATTACTGAAAGAATTAAGAGTAAGATGGAGAGTAGGATAGCAGATGAACAAGGAGGCTTTAGGAAAGGTAGAGCAAGTATAGACGAAGTGTTTACAGTGAAACGTATAGGTGAACAGTATTTAAATAAGGCTAAAGAGGTTTTGGTGGCATTTATGGATTTGGAAAAGGTGTATGAGGTGCATAGGGGGCCAATGTGGCAGATATTGCAGGTATATGGTATAGGAGGTAGGTTACTGAAAGCAGTGAAGAGTTTTTTGGGGAAATGAGGTTTTAGGATAGGTAGGAAAAAAGAGGGGAGATTATTTCATAGTAAAAATAGGCCTTAACAAGGATGTTGATTTTCACCATGGTTGCCCCAATTTTATTTATAATTGGGGGGTAAGAGAAGTGAATTTCCCGGGGGCTTTGGCAGGAGGGTTTTTGGGGTTAATAGAATAAAAAAATCAAACCTAAAGTGGGGGGTTTTACAGGTCAATGCCGGGTGAACCTGAACCCTTTTTGGGAAAAATCTGAAGGAAAATTGCAGGGTTGGTGGATGGGAATTTTGGGAGGGTTTTGTAAAAAAAAGAAAATTAAAAAATGGGAATAAAAGGAGGGGCCCCCCTTTTCGGGGTTCCCCTTTTCCCGGGGTTCCGTAATTTCGGACATTTAATTTATGACCAAAAACTATATACGGTCCCCCCACCCGAAATTTTTAAAAACGGTCACCGTGCCCCACCCCCGTTTGTTTAAAATTCTCCATGACCATAAACACTAAGTTTTCTCCTTTTTGGGCTGGAAACTCCAAAATTTTTAAATGTTTTTTTTTAAAATTATTTCTTTTTTTATTTTTTTCTCTGATAATTAACTTATGTAACCTGTACCTTTAAAAAAAAAATTACATACTTTGAAGTCATTTTAAAAGTTTGTATATTCGTTTAAAATTCACATTTTTTTTAAGGGAAAACGTTTAAAGACCGATTGCTAAAAATACCCACCCCGGCCGGGGTTTAACCCGGGGCCCGGGGGGTTTTGGGGACTCTAGACCGCGGGGTTTTAATTTCCCCGGCCCCGGGGGTTTTGGTTTACAAAAATTTTTTATTAATCCTCCATGATATTTTTTTTTTAAAATTTATAAAAATAAACAAAATGCCCTAAAAATTTTAAATTTAAAATAAATAAACCCCCCCATAGAATAAAAAAAAAAATATGTGAGATGTGAGCCCGGGCACTTGACAAGTGGTTTATAATAACAATATGGAAATCTCAATTTAAAAGTTTTATATTACGGAAAAATACAAAATTTTTTATTAATCCCTCCATGATATTTTTTTTCAAAAAATTTTATAATAAACACAAGGGATAAAAAATATAAAAAAAGGGTAAAAAACACCCCACAGTAGAATAAATAAACAAATTGGAGATTTTCGTTTGCAGACGACTTTCCCAAGTGGTGATAATAAAAAATTTCTGATTTTCCCTTAAATGTCGTATTTACCCGGGAATATAAAATTTTTCTTAATCCATCCTTTATATTTTTTTCAAAATTAAAATTTTTAAAAACACGATGCATAAAATATAAAATAAATAAAACACCCCCGTAAATAAATAAACCCAAAAGTTTAGGTTTTGAGCAGAAAACTTTTCAAAAATGGGGGATAATAAAAATACTGGTCTATTTAAATGTTTGAATTTTCGGGAAAATACACATTTTCATTAAACCATTTAAAGGGTAATTTTTTCTAAAATTTATATAAAAAACACGTTACATAAAATTAAAAAAATGTAATAACCCCCCCACAATAGAATAAAAATAAACATAAATATAAGGGTGTGGGAAACCCCATAACTTTACAAAGTGACGGCCAGAATAAAAATTTTTTTTTTAATCCCAACTAAAGAAAAAGTGTTTTCTGGGGGGAATGAAAAAAAATTTTTTTTCCCTTTTGTATGTTTTTAAGTAAGTTTATTCAGGTTTTACACAAATACGTTACATAGATTTTATACAAATAAAAAACATTTCGGGTTTGAGAACCTTGGGTAAACCCAAAAAAGCGGGGACTTTTTTCCATTTTCCTTCACTCAGGGCTTCACTTTTTTTCTCAAAATGATGTTACATGAGAATGGGGGTGTTCTTTTTTATTAATTCTAAAAAACCGTAAACAATGTAGAGACAACCTGTACACCCAAAGTAACTTGTACACAAACCCCAAAGTGTTTCATTTCGTTTTTTTACAAAAAAATTACTTTCCCCCGGTTTTTTTTACATAAGCGCCCGCCCCCCTCAAAGTTTAATCATTCTTTTTCTCTCTTTATTTTTTTCGTTTTATCTCATTTACTTAATCCGACCCTTTCATTAAGGAAATACCCAAAAATTTTTAAGGTAAGTTAAAAAATTTAACGGATATAAAATTTTTTTCCCCTCTGGGATCTTTAAAAAAACATAGAATTTGTAAAGTGGGGGGTTGGGGGGGCCTGGTAAGGTTTGCCCCGGCTGGGGTACCATACATACCAAAACTTATTTTTTACATAAAAATTTCTACTTGTCCACCCTAGATTAAGAAATAATTAAAAAATTATTTTAAGGGAAATAATGATTTCATATGTTGTATTGGAATTTTTATTGTTTTTTGATGCCTGGTTCTATTGCTAACTTAATATTGTTTGTGAAACTTGTTATCTAGTGTTGTATGCAATTTTTTAAGTGGAAAAAAAAGGGGTGTTCCACTTTTCGGCGATTTCCGCTTTAAAGGCGGGAAACCTGGAAAACCTTAAAACCCCCTATAATTGGGGGCCTTTTAAGAAAAGGGAAAGGGCAACGTGATGAAGAAAAAAAAAAGATTAGGGGGAAAAGAAAGATGGGTTTTCAGGCTGGGGGGGAGGAAATAGGAAGAGGTGAAAAGGGATTAAAATATTCAGGAAATGGGCAAGAGGAGACATACATGATAAATTTTCCTTGGAAAGGGCCTGGAGGGATTGGTAAAACCCAAAACCCGCCACAAAAATCACTCCCTAAAGAAAAACAAAAAAAATCGGGGGGATGAAACCCTTCCCTTAATCAAAAGCAGGGGGGCCACCCCAAATAAAATGAAGACAACACAAAAAAGTGTCCCCGGGGTCCCAAAACTGTTCAACTGCATCACACATACATAAGGGGGGGTTTCCAATAACCCCGGGCTTTCTTTAAAGAAGGGGATTGGGGCAAGACCCCAAAATCGTACCTTCCCAACCGGGCTGCGGGGGGTACGGGCCCGATTGCGTGAGCCCGTTTAACACCCCCGCTTGATAAAAAACCCCCAAACCCCCCTGCAACCCGGTCTCAAAACCGAGCTGCGGGGGTTGGCCCCCCCAAAACCCCCTCAGGGAAATCTAGGTAAAACCCCGGTTAACTGGGGGGTTAAAACATTTCCCCCCGGTTATCATGGTGAATTTAAAAAACTACCCTTTGGCAAACCCGGGGTGGGTAACAAAAACTCCCGGATCATCCCGGGTGGGGTAACACTAAATTTCTTGGATCAAACCTGGGGGGCTAACCTAACTACTTTGGGCCCCCTGGGGGCTCACAAAAAAAAAAAAAAATTACTTGGACATTTCCCGATGGCTAACACTTTAAATACTTGGATCATCCTGGGTGGTAACCCTAAATACTTTGGGTCATCCTGGGGGGCTTTAAAAAAATAAAAAACTTGGATCATCCGGGTTGGGTAACACTAAACTACTTGGTTTATTGGGGGGCTAAAAACTAAACTACTTGGTTATCCTGGGGGGCTTAAAAACTAAAATTCTGGATATCCCCGGGGGGGCTAAACTAAATATCTACTGGGTCTTTCCCGGGTGGCTTTCACAAAATACTTTTTGGGTCATCCTGGGGGGCAACCCCTAAAAAAAATTGGATCATCCTGGTGGGGGTAAAAACTAACTACTTGGGTCAAACCGGGGGGCTAAAAAACTCACTATCCTGGGTTATCCCGTTGGATAACACTTTACTACCCTGGGGGGTCAAGGGGTGGACAAAATACATACCCCGGGTTTTTCCTTTGGGGGGAAAACAACCAAATACCCCGGGTTAAAACCTGGGGGGATAAAACAATTTCTATCCTGGGTAATCCTGGGGGATAAAAATTCCATACCCAGCGTTATTTAATAGTTAAAATCAAAAACCCCGGTTAATTCCCGGGGGGTAAAAACTTTACTTTCCCTGGGTTATCCCGGGGGGCTAACACTCACTAACCCGGGGTTATCTGGGGGAATTTAAAACCCCTCACTTTTAATGGGGGGATTTATGGAAGGTTTTAAAACTCCTTTCCCCCGGTTTTCCTGGGGGGATAACATTTTCCTTTTTCCCCGGGGTTTTCCTGGGGGAATAACTCACTACCCTGGGCTTTTTCCTGGGTGGATAAAAAATCAGTACCCTTGGGTTTTTCCCGGGAGGAGACACTTAGTACCCCGGGGGGCCCCTCGGTGGAAAAACCTCAGTAAACCCCGGGGTTTTTCCAGGGTGGATAACACTCAGTACCCTGGGTTATCCTTTGGGTGGAAAACACTCACTAAACCCCGGGTTATCCTGGGGGAATAAAATCCCCAAACCCCGGGGCCCTCCTTGGGGGCATAACTCACTACCCTTGGTTTTCCCGGGGTGGGGTGATACTTTGTACCCTGGGTTTTACTAGGTGGGGGTAAAACTCAGTACCCGGGTTTTCCCGGGTGGATTAAAAACCACTACCGTTTATTATTCCCCGGGGGGATAAAAACTCAATTCCATGGGGGTTTTGATGGGGGATAAAACTCCCCCTTCCCTGGGTTATATTGATGGGAAAATCAGTGCCCTGGGGGGTTTCCTTGGGTGGTTTAAATCAGTACCCGGGTTATTTCCCGGTGGGGTTAAAACTCAGTACCCTGTAAAGTAAAAAAACGGGGGAAGTTTCAAAAATAATGTGACAAATTATTGTGCAACGTTTCGCTCTCCAGGAGCTTTATCAAGGGGCTTGATTTTAAAAACTCCCGGAGAGCGAAACGTTGCCACAATAAATGTCACATTACTTGCACTTGTGTCCTTTTACTTTACATATTGTCGGTAATTCTACCAACTTTATTACACTCAATATCCTGGGTTATCCTGGGTGGATAACTCAGTACCCTGGGTTATCCTGGGTGGATAACTCACTACCCTGAGTTATTCTGGGTGGATAACTATCAGTACCATGGGTTATCCTGGGTGGATAACTCACTACCCTGAGTTATTCTGGGTGGATAACACTCAGTACCCTGGGTTATCCTGGGTGGATAACTCACTACCCTGAGTTACTCTGGGTGGATAACTATCAGTACCCTGGGTTATCCTGGGTGGATAACTCAGTACCCTGGGTTATCCTGGGTGGATAACACTCACTAACCTAGGTTACCCTGGGTAGATAAGTCAGTACCCTGGGTTATCCTGAGTGGACAACTCAGTACCATGGGTTATCCTGGGTGGATAACACTTAGTACCCTGGGTTATCCTGGGTGGATAACACTCAGTACCCTGGGTTATCCTGGGTGGATAACTAACTACCCTGGGTTATTCTGGGTGGATAACTATCAGTACCCTGGGTTATCCTGGGTGGATAACTCAGTACCCTGGGTTAGCCAGGGTGGATAACACTCAGTACCCTGGGCTACCCTGGGTGGAAAACACTCAGTACCCTGGGTGGATAACAGTACCCTGGGTTATTTTGGGTAGATAACACTCAGTACCCTGGGTTATCCTGGGTGGATAACACTCAGTACCCTGGGTAGATAACAGTACCCTGGGTTATTTTGGGTGGATAACACTCAGTACCATGGGTTATCCTGGGTGGATAACACCACTTGGGTTATCCTGGGTGGATAACACTCACTGTCCTGGGTGGATAACACTCACTATCCTGGGTGGATAACAATATGCTGCAATATCCTGGATGGATAACACTCACTACCCTGGTTATCCTGGGTGGATAATCACTACCCTGGGTTATCCTTGATGGGTAACACTCATTACCCTGGGTTATACTGGGTGGATACACTCATTACCCTGGGTGGATAACACTCATTACCCTTGGTCATCCTGGGTGGATATCAATACCCTGGATTATCCTAGATGGATAACACTCACTACCCTGGGTTATTCTCGGTAGATAACACTCAAAACCGTGGGTTATCCTGGGTGGATAACACTCTCTACCCTGGGTTATCCTGGGTGGATAACACAGTACTCTGGGTTAACCTGGGTGGATAACACTACCCTGGGTTATCCTGGGTAGATAACACTAACTACCCTGGGTTATCCTGGGTGGATAACACTCACTACCCTGGGTTATCCTGGGTGGATAACACACTACCCTGGGTTATCCTGGGAGGATAATCCTCAGTACTCTGGGTTATCCTGGGTGGATAACACTCAGTACCCTGGGTTATCCTGGGTGGATAACGCTCAGTACCATGGGTTATCCAGGGTGGATAACACTCACTACCCTGGGTTATCAAGGGTGGATAATCCTCAATACTCTTGGTTATCCTGGGTGGAAAACACTATCCTGGGTTATCCTTGGTGGATAACTCAGTACCCTGGGTTATCCTGGGTGGATAACGCTCACTACCCTGGGTTATCCTGGGTAGATAACACTCACTACCCTGGGTTAGCCTGGGTGGATAACACTCACTACCCTGGGTTATCCTGAGTGGATAATACTCACTATCCAGGGATATCCTATGTGGATAACACTCACTATCCTGGGTTAGCCTGGGTGGATAACACTCAGTACCCTGGATTAACCTGGTGGATAACACTCACTACCTTGGGTTATCCTGGATGGATAACACTCACTACCCTGAGTTATCCTTGGTGGATAACACTCAACCATTAGTTACCCTGGGTATATAACACTCACTATCCTGGGTTATCCTAGGTAGATAACTCACTACCCTGGGTTATCCTAGGTGAATAACACTCACTACCCTGGGTTATCCTGGGTGGATAACACTCACTACCCTGGGTTATCCTGGGTGGATAACACTCCCTACCCTGGGTTATCCAGGATGGATAACACTCACTACCCTGGGTTATCCTGGGTGGATAACACACTACCCAGGGATATCCTTGGTGGATAACACTCACTACCCTGGGTTATATTGGGTAGATAACACACACTACCATTGGTAATCCTGGGTGGATAACTCTCACTCCCCTGGGTTATCCTGGGGGGATAACACTCAGTACCCTGGGTTATCCTGGAGTTTACCTGGAGAGAGTTCCGGGGTCAACGCCCCCGCGGCCCGGTCTGTGACCAGGCCTCCTGGTGGATCAGAGCCTGATCAACCAGGCTGTTGCTGCTGGCTGCACGCGAACCAAAGTACGAGCCACAGCCCGGCTGATCCGGAACTGACTTTAGGTGCTTGTCCAGTGCCAGCTTGAAGACTGCCAGGGGTCTGTTGGTAATCCCCCTTATGTGTGCTGGGAGGCAGTTGAACAGTCTCGGGCCCCTGACACTTATTGTATGGTCTCTTAACGTGCTAGTGACACCCCTGCTTTTCATTGGGGGGATGGTGCATCGTCTGCCAAGTCTTTTGCTTTCGTAGTGAGTGATTTTCGTGTGCAAGTTCGGTACTAGTCCCTCTAGGATTTTCCAGGTGTATATAATCATGTATCTCTCCCTCCTGCGTTCCAGGGAATACAGGTTTAGGAACCTCAAGCGCTCCCAATAATTGAGGTGTTTTATCTCCGTTATGCGAGCCGTGAAAGTTCTCTGTACATTTTCTTAGGTCGGCATTTCACCTGCCTTGAAAGGTGCTGTTAGTGTGCAGCAATATTCCAGCCTAGATAGAACAAGTGACCTGAAGAGTGTCATCATGGGTTTGGCCTCCATAGTTTTGAAGGTTCTCATTATCCATCCTGTCATTTTTCTAGCAGATGCGATTGATAATGTTATGGTCCTTGAAGGTGAGATCCTCCGACATGATCACTCCCAGGTCTTTGATGTTGGTGTTTCGCTCTATTTTGTGGCCAGAATTTGTTTTGTACTCTGATGAAGATTTAATTTCCTCATGTTTACCATATCTGAGTAATTTAAATTTCTCATCGTTGAACTTCATATTGTTTTCTGCAGCCCACTGGAAGATTTGGTTGATGTCCGCCTGGAGCTTTGCAGTGTCTGCAATGGAAGACACTGTCATGCAGATTCGGGTGTCATCTGCAAAGGAAGACTCGGTGCTGTGGCTGACATCCTTGTCTGGGTGGATAACACTACCATGGAATATCCTTGGTTGGGAACACTACCTGGGTTATCACAGGTGGGTAACAGTAGCCTGGGTTATCCTGGGTGGACAACACTCAGTACCCTGGGTTATCCTGGGTGGATAACACTCAGTACCCTGGGTTATCCTGGGTGGAAAACACTCAGTACCCTGGGTTATCCTGGGTGGAAAACACTCAGTACCCTGGGTTATCCTGGGTGGATAACACAATACCCAGGGTTATCCTGGGTGGATAACACACTACTTTGGGTTACCCTTGGATAACACTCACTACCCTGGGTTATCCTGGGTGGATAACACTACCTGGGTGGATAACCTCACTAACTGGATTATTCCTGGGTGGATAACGCTCACTACCCTGGGTCATCCTGCGTGGATAACACTCACTACCCTGGGTTATCCTGGGTGGATAACACTCACTACCCTGGGTAATCCTGGCTGGATAACACTACCCTGGGTTATCCTGGCTGGATAATACTATCCTGAATTATCCTATGTGGAGAACACTACCCTGGGTGGATAACTCACTAACCCTGGGTTATATGGAGTGGATAACACTCACTACCCTGGGTTATCGTGGGTGGATAACATTCATTACCCTGGGGTATCCTGGGTGGATAACACTCACTACCCTGTTATCCTGGGTGGATAACACTCATAACCCTGGGATATCCTGGGTGGATAACACTCACTATCCTGGGTTATCCTGGGTGGATAACTCACAACCCTGGGTTATCCTTGGTGGATAACACTCAAAACCCTGGGTTATCCTGGGAGGATAACACTCAGTACCCTGGGTTATCCTGGGAGGATAACACTCAGTACCCGGGGTTATCCTGGCGGTGGATAACACTACCCGGCGCTTATCCTGGGGTGGGATAACACTCAGTAACACCATGGGGATCATGGGAGGGATAACACTCAGTACCGTGGGTTATCCTGGGTGGATAACACTACCCTGGATTATCCTGGGTGGATAACACTCAGTACCCTGGGTTATCCAGGTGGAAACACTCAGTCCCTGGGTGTATACTGGGTGGATACACTCAATACCTGGATTATCCTGGGTGGATAACACTCACTACCCTGGGTTATCCTGGGTGGATAATAGTCACTACCACGGGTTATCCTGGGAGGATAAGACTCACTATCCTGGGTGGATAACACTCACTACCCTGGGTTATCCTAGGAGGTTAAAACTCACTATATTGGGTTATCCTGGGTGGATAACACTCATACCCTTGGTTATCCTGGGTGGATAACCCTTGCCTGAGTTATCCTGGGTGGATAACACTCACTACCCTGAGTTATTCTGGGTGGACAACTCACTAACCTGGGTTATCCTGGTTGGTTAACACTCACTATATTGGGTTATCCTGGGTGGATAACATTCATTACCCTGAGGTATCCTGGGTGGATAACACTCACTACCCTGAGTTATTCTGGGTGGATAACACTCATAACACTGGGATATCCTGGGTGGATAACACTCACTATCCTGGGTTATCCTGGGTGGATAACTCACAACCCTGGGTTATCCTTGGTGGATAACACTCAAAACCCTGGGTTATCCTTCGTGGATAACACTAACCTGGGTTATCCTGGGTGGATAACATTCAGTACCCAGGGTTATCCTGGGAGGATAACACTCAGTACCCTGGGTTATCCTGGGTGGATAACACTACCCTGGGTTATCCTGGGTGGACAACACTCAGTACCCTGGGTTATACTGGGTGGATAACACTCAATACCCTGGGTTATCCTGGGTGGATAACACTCACTACCCTGGGTTATCCTGAGTGGATAATCACTACCCTGGGTTATCCTGGGTGGATAACATTCCCCTTTCTTATCCTGGGAGGAAAACACTACCTGGGTTATCCCAGGTGGATAACAGAACCCTGGGTTATCCTGGGTGGATAACACTCAGTACCCTGGGTTATCCTGGGTGGATATCACTCAGTAGCCTGGTTATCCTGGGAGGATACACAGCTCCAGTTCCCTTGTTTATTCTTGGGTGGATACACTTCACTACCCTGGGTTATCTTGGGTGGATAACACTCACTACCCTGGGTTATCCTGGGTGGATAACACTCACTACCCTGGGTTATCCTGGGTGGATAACTCACTACCCTGGGTTATTCTGGGTGGATAACACTCACTACGCTGGGTTATCCTGGGTGGATAACACTAACTACCCTGGGTTATCCTGGGTGGATAACACTCACTATCCTGGGTTATCCTGGGTAGATAACACTCGGAACCCTGGGTGGAAAACACTCTGTACTCTGGGTGGATAATACTCAGTACCCTGGGTTATCCTGGGTAAGTGGTTACACTCACTATCCTGGGTTATCCTGGGTAGATAACACTCGGAACCCTGGGTGGAAAACACTCTGTACTCTGGGTGGATAATACTCAGTACCCTGGGTTATCCTGGGTGGATAACACTCACTACCCTGGGTTATCCTGGGTAGATAGCACTCACAACCCCTGGGTGGAAAACACTCAGTAATCTGGGTGGATAACACTCACTACCCTGGGTGGATAACACTCTCTACCCTTGGTGGATAACACTCAGTACCCTGGGTTATTCTTGGTGGATAACAGCACCCTGGGTTATCTTGGGTGGATAACACTCAGTACCCTGAATTATCCTGGGTGGATAATACTCAGCACCCTGGGTAGATGACATTCACTTACCTCAGTCGTTAACTCTCAGTACCCTGGGCTCTCCTTAGTGGATAACACTTCCCTGGGCTATCCTGGCTGGATAACACTCCCTTGGGTTATCCTGGGTGGATAACAATACCGTGGGTTATTCTGGATGGAAAACACTCACTACCCTGGGTTACCCTCGGTGGATAAGTCACTACCCTGGGTTATCCTTGGTGAATAACACTCACTACCATGGTTTATCCTGGGTGGATAACACACTACCCTGGGTTATCCTTGGTGGATAACACTCCACTGGGTTATCCTTGGTGGATAACACTCCACTGGGTTATCCTGGGTGGATAACACTCACTACCCTGGGTGGATAACAATACCCTGGATTATTACTGATGGATAACACTCACTACCCTGGGTTATCTGGGTGGTTTAACGCTCATATCCTGGATTTTCTGGGTGGATAACACTACCTGGGGTTATCCTGGGGGGTGGGGGGATAACATTCACTACCCTGGGTTATCCTGGGTGGATAACATTCACTACCCTTGGTTATTCTGGGTGGATAATACTCACTACCCTGGTTTATCCTGGGTGGATAATACTACCCTGGGTTATCCTGGGTTGATAACACTCAGCACCCTGTGTTATCCTGGGTGGATAACTCACTACCCTGGGTTATCCTGAGTGGAAAACACTCACTACCATGGGTTATCCTGGGTGGATAACACTACCCTGGGTTATCCTGGGTGGATAACACTACCCTGGGTTATCCTGGGTGGATAACACTCACTACCCTGGGTTATCCTGGGTGGATAACACTCACTACCCTGGGTTATCCTGGGTGGATAACACTCACTACCCTGGGTTATCCTGGGTGGATAACACTCTCTATCCTGGATTATCCTGGGTGGATAACATACCTGGTTATCCTGGGTGGATAACATTCACTACCCTGGGTTATCTGGGTGGATTAACATTCAAATACCCTTGGTTATCCTGGGTGGATAATACTCATACCCTGGTTTATCCTGCGGTTTGGATAATACTACCCCTGCGGTTATCCTGGTTGATAACACTCGCACCCTGTGTATCCTGGGTGGATATAACCTCACTAACCACTGGGTTATCCTGAAGTGGAAAAACACCACTACCCTGGTTATCCTGGGTGGATAACACTACCCTGGGTTATCCTGCGGTGGATAAACACTACCTGGGTTATCTGGGTGGGATAACACTCAATACCCTGTGGTTATCCTGGGTGGAAACACTCACTACCTGGGTTATATGGGTGGATAAACCCACTCACTACCCTGGGTTTTCCTGGGTGGATAACACTCACTACCCTGGGTTAATCCTGGGTGGATAACACTCACTACCCTGGGTATCCTGGGTGGATAACACTCACTACCCTGGGTTATCCTGGGTGGATACCACTCATACCCTGGGTTTATCTGGGTGGGAGAACACTCACTAGTCCCTGGGTTATTCCTGGGTGGATAACACTCACTACCTGGGTGATCTAGTGTGGATAACACTCTCTACCTGGGTTATACTGGTGGATAACACACTGACTACCCTCGGGTTTATCCTGGGTGGATAACACTCACTACCCTGGGTTCTGGGTATATCATCACTCACTACCTCTGGGTTATCCTGGAGTGGATAACATCACTACCTGGGTTTCCTGGGTGGATAAACACTCTACACCTGGGTTGTCCTGGGTGGATATACATCTCACTACCCTGGGTTATCCTGGGTGGATAACACTCACTACCCTGGGTTATCCTGGGTGGATAACACTCACTACCCTGGGTTATCCTGGGTGGAGAACACTCATTACTCTGGGTTATCCTGGGTGGATAAGTCACTACCCTGGGTTATCCTGGGTGGATAACAGTCACTACCCTGGGTTATCCTTGGTGGATAACACTCACTACCCTGGGTTATCCTGGGTGGATAACAGTCACTACCTGTGTTTCTCCTTGGTGGTAACATACCCTTGATTATCCTGGGAGGATAACAAGTCACTACCCTGGGTTATTTGGGTGGATAACACATCCCTGGGTTATCCTTCGGAGGTGGGATAAACAACACAACCTTTGGTTATCCTCGGTGGATAACACACAACCTTCAGTTATCCTGGGTGGATAACACTACCCTGGGTTATCCTGGGTGGATAACAACCCTGGGTTATCCTGGGTGGATAACACTCACTACCCTGGGTTATCTCTGGGTGGATAACAATCGCTACCCTGGGTTATCCTGGGTGGATATACACTCGCCTGCCAGGGTTAACTGGAGTGGATAACACTCACTACCCTGGGTTATCCAGGATGGATAACACTCGACCTACCCTGGGTTATCCAGGATGGTATAACTCACTACCCTGGGTTATCCTGGGTGGATAACACTCACTACCCTGGGGTTATCCCCAGGGGTGGGATAACACTCACTACCCTGGTGTTATCCTGAGTGGATAAAACTCACATTACCTGGGTTATCCTGGGTGGTAACACTCGCTACCAGGGGTTATCTGGGTGGATAACACTCGCTACCTGGGTTATTTCCTGCGTTGATAACAACCGCTACCCTGGTTATCCTGGGTGGATAACACTCACTACCCTGGGTTATCTTGGATATCATTCACTTCCACTGGGGTTATCCAGGATGGATAACACTACCCTGGGTTATCCAGGATGGGTGGGATAACCACTCACTTACCCTGGGTTATCCAGGATGGATTACACTCACTACCCTGGGTTATCCAGGATGGATAACACTCACTACCTGCGTTATCTGGATGGATAAACACTCATACCCTGGTTATCCAGGGAGGATAACACTCACTACCCTGGTTATCCAGATGGATAAACACTCACTTCCCTGGGTTATCCAGGATGGATGACACTCACTACCCAGGGTTATCCAGGATGGATAACATTACTACCTGGGTTATCCAGGGTGGATAACACTCACTACTGGGTTATCCTGGGTGGATAACACTACTACCCTGGGTTTCCTGGTTGTGGATAACACTCACTCACCCGGGTTATCCGGGTGGATAAACACTCACTACCCTGGGTTTTACTGTGGTGGATATCACTCACTACCCTGGGTTATCCTGGGTGGATAACACTCACTACTCCCTGGGTTATCCTGGGGTGGATAACACTCCCTACCTAGGTTATCCTGGGTGGATAACACTCACTACCCTGGGTTATCCTGGGTGGATAACACTCACTACCCTGGGTTATCCTGGGTGGATAACACTCACTACCAGGGTTATCCTGGGTGGATACAATCACTTACCCTGGGTTATCCTGGGTTTGGACTTACATTCACTACCCTGGGTTATCTGGGTGGATAACACTTCACTACCTCGGGTTATCCTGGGTGGATAACACTCACTACCTGGGTTATCCTGCGGGTGGAGCAACTCACTCCTGGGTTATCCTGGGTGGAAATACAGTCACTACCCTGGGTTATCCTTGGTGGGATAAACAACTCACTACCCTGGGTTATCCTGGGTGGATATACAGTCATACCTCTGGGTTATCTTGTGGATTACACTCACTTACCCTGGGTTACTCCTGGTTGGATAGATACACTCACTACCCTGGGTTATTCTGAGTGGATAACACACTACCCTGGGTTATCCTGGGTGGATAACACACAACCTTCGGTTATCCTGGGTGGATAACACTACCCTGGGTTACCCTGGGTGGATAACAACCCTGGGTTATCCTGGGTGGATAACACTCACTACCCTGGGTTATCCTGGGTGGATAACACTCGCTACCCTTAGTTATCCTGGGTGGATAACACTCGCTACCCAGGGTTATTAAATTTTACCTGGGTGGATAACTCTCACTACCCTGGGTTAATCCAGGAATGGATAACTCATACCTGGGTTATCCTGGGAGGATAACACTCACTACCATGGGTTATCCTGGGTGGATAACACTCACTACCCTGGTTATCCTGAGTGGATAACACTCACTACCCTGGGTTATCCTGGGTGGATAACACTCGCTACCCTGGGTTATCCTGGGTGGATAACACTGCTACCCTGGGTTTCCTGGTTGTAATAACACTCGCTACCCTGGGTTATCCTGGGTGGATAACACTCGCTACCCTGGGTTATCCTGGGTGGATAACACTCGCTACCCTGGGTTATCCTTGGTGGATAACACTCACTACCCTGGGTTATCCAGGATTTATAACACTACCCTGGGTTATCCAGGATGGATAACACTCACTACCCTGGGTTATCCAGGATGGATAACACTCACTACCCTGGGTTATCCAGGATGGATAACACTCACTACCCAGCATTATCCAGGATGGATAACACTCACTACCCTGGCGTTTTCCAGGAATGGATAACACTCCACTCACCCTGGGTTATCCAGGATGGATAACACTCACTACCCTGGGTTATCCAGGATGGATAACACTCACTACCCTGGGTTATCAAGGATGCATAAAAACTCATACCTGGGTTATCCAGGATGGATAACACTCCACTACCATGGGTTATATGGGTGGATATATATCACTCTCTTACCTGGGTTTTATCCAGGATGGATAGCTCCTCACTACCTGGGTTATCAGGAATGGATAAACATCACTACCCCTGGGTTATCCTGGTGGATAACACTCCACTCTCTGGGTTATCCAGGTGGATACACTCACTACCTGGGTTATCCAGGATGATAACACTAACTACCTGGTTTATCCTGGGTGGATAACACTACCCTGGGTTATCCAGGATGGATAACACTCACTACCCTGGGTTATCCTGGGTGGATAACACTCACTACCCTGGGTTATCCAGGATGGATAACACTCACTACCCTGGGGTGATCCAGGGAGGGTTAACACTCACTACCCTGGTTATCTGGGGGTATAAACTCACTACCCTGGGGTTTATCCAGGATGGAACACTCACTACCCTGGGTTATCCAGGATGGATAAAACTCATACCCTGGGGTTATCCTGGTTGGATAACACTCCCTACCCTGGGTTATCCAGGTTGGGATTACTCACTACCATGGGTTAATCCAGATGGATATAATCACTACCCTGGGTTATCCAGGATGGATAACACTCGCTACCCTGGGTTATCCAGGATGGATAACACTCACTACCCTGGGTGGATAAGTCACTACTGGGTACTCTGATGGATACACTCACTACCTGGGTTATCCTGGGTGGATTAACACTCACTACCCTGGGTGAATACTGGGTGGATAACTCACTACTTGGGTATCCAGAGATGGATAAACTCTCATACCTGGGTTATTCCAGGATGGATAACACTCACTACCCTGGGTTATCCAGGATGGATAACACTCACTACCGTGTTATCCTGTGTGGATAACACTCACTACCCTGGTTTATCCTGTGTGGATAACACTCACTACCCTGGGTTATCCTGGGTGGATAAGTCACTACCCTGGGTTATCCTGGGTGGATAAGTCACTACCCTGGGTTATCCTGGGTGGATAACACTCACTACCTGGGTTAACTGGGTTAATAACGCTCCATACCCTGGGTTATCATGAGGTGATAACACTCACTACCTGGGTTATCATGGGTTGGATAACATACTGGGTGTTATTTCTGGGTGGATAACACTACCCTGGGTTATCTGGGTGGATAACACTATACCTGGGTTATCCAGGGTGAATAACTCACTACCTGGGTTATCATGGGAGGATATCACTACTACCCTGGGATTATCCTGGTGGATACACTCTCTCCTGGTGGATTATCCTGGGTGGATAAACACTCACTACCCTGGGTTATCTGGCGTGGATAAGTCCACTACCCCTGGGTAATCCTGGGTGGATAACAGCACTACCCTGGGTTATCTGGGTGGCAAAACACTACCCTGGGTTATCTGGGTGGATAACACTCACTACCCCATGGGTTATCCCTGGTGGATAACTCACTACGTGGTTTACCCTGTGTGAAAACATAACCAGGTTATCCTGGGTGGATAACATACCCCTGGTTATCTGGCGTGGATAACACACTACCCTGGGTTAGCCTGGGTGGAAAACACACTACCTGGGTTATCCTTGGGTGGATAACACACTACCATGGGTTATCCTGGGGGATACCTCTACCCTGGTTATCCTGAGTGGATAACACTACCCGGGTTATCCTGAGTGAGATAAACACTACCATGGGTTATCCTGGGTGATAACACTACCCTGGGTATCTGGGTGGGAAAACACAAACCTGGGTTTTATCCTGGGAGGATAGCACTCACTACCCTGGGTTATCCTGGCTGGATAACACTCGCTACCCTGGGTTATCCTGGCTGGATAACACTCGCTACCTGGGTTATCCTGGGTGGATTAATACTCATACCTGGGTTATCAGGATGGAAAACTCACTACCCTGGGTTATCCAGGATGGATAACACTCACTACCCTTGTTATTCCAGGATGGATAACACTCACTACCCGGGTTATCTGGGCGGATAAGACTCACTCCCTGGGTTATCCAGGTGGATAATCACTACCATGGGTATCCAGGATGGATAACAGCCACTACCCTGGGTTATCAAGGATGGATAAACACTCGCTACCTGGGGTTATCCAGGATGGATTAACACTCGCTACCCTGGGTTATCCTGGGTGGGATAACACTTCCTGGGTTATTCCTGGGGGGATAACACCAACATGGGTTATACTGAGGTGGGAGAACATCACTACCCTGGTTATCCTGGGCTGGATAACACTCGCTACCCTGGGTTATCCTGGGCCGGGATAACACTCGCTAACCTGGGTTATCCCTGGAGTGGATAACACTCGCTAACTCTGGGTTATCTGGTTGGATAACGCTGCTACCCGGTTATCTGGTGGATAACACTCGCTACCTGGGTTATCTGGGTGGATAAAACTCACTACTCTGGTTATCCTTGGTGGATAACACTCACTACCCTGGGTTATCCAGGATGGATAACAATACCCTGGGGTTATCCTGCCTGGATAAACACCTCACTACCCTGGGTTAACCAGGATGGGAAATACACTCACTACCCTTGGGTTATCCAGGATGGATAGAACCTCACTACCCTGGGTTATCCAGGATGGATAACACTCACTACGACTGGGTTATCCAGGATGGATAACTCTACCCTGGGTTCATCCAGGATGGATAACACTCACTACCATGGGTTATCCAGGATGGATAACACTCACTACCTAGGGTTATCCAGGGTGGATAATACTCACTCCCTGGGTTTATCCAGGATGGATAACACTCACTACCCTGGCGTTATCGGATGGATAACTCTTACCCTGGGTTATCCAGGCATGGATACTCATTACATGGGTTATCCAGGATGGATAACACTCGCCTCCCTGGGTTATTCCAGGAGGATAACACTCCACTACCCTGGGTGGGCTATAGTCACTACCCTGGGTTATACTGGATCGGATAATACTCACTACTCCCTGGGTTATCCTGGGTGGACTAACCACTACTACTGGGTTATCTTGGGGTGGATAACACTCACTACCCAGGGTTATCCTGGGTGGATAAGTCACTACCCTGGGTTATCCTGCTTGGATAACACTCACTACCCTGGGTTATCCAGGATGGATAACTCACTACCCTGGGTTATCCTGGGTGGATAACACTCACTACCCTGGGTTATCCTGGGTGGATAACACTCGCTACCCTGGGTTATCCTGGGTGGATAACACTCGCTACCCTGGGTTATCCTGGTTGGATAACACTCGCTACCCTGGGTTATCCTGGGTGGATAACACTCGCTACCCTGGGTTATCCTTGGTGGATAACACTCACTACCCTGGGTTATCCAGGATGGATAACACTACCCTGGGTTATCCAGGATGGATAACACTCACTACCCTGGGTTATCCAGGATGGATAACACTCACTACCCTGGGTTATCAGGAGTGATACCACTCAGACTATGGGTTATCCAGGATGGATAAACACCTCACTACCTCCTGGGTAATCCAGATGGATAACGCTCCCACTACCCTGGGTTATCCTGGGTGGATAACACTCGCTACCTGGGTTTCCTGGGTGGTAACACTACCCTGGGTTTATTCCCAGGATGGAAAACATCACTACCTGGGTTATTATCCTGGGTGGATAATCACTTCAATACCCTGGGTTATCCAGGATGGATAACACTACTACCCTGTGTTAATCCTGGGTGGATAACTCCACTTACCCTGGGTTATCAGGATGGAATACATCACTACCTGGGTTATCCAGGATGGATAACACTCACTACCCTGGGTTATCCTGGGTGGATAACACTCACTACCCTGGGATATCCAGGATGGATAACTCACTACCATGGGTTATCCAGGATGGATAACTCACTACCCTGGGTTATCCAGGATGGATAACACTCGCTACCCTGGGTTTTCCAGGATGGATAACACTCACTACCCTGGGTGGATAAGTCACTACCCCGGGTTATCCTGGATGGATAACACTCACTACCCTGGGTTATCCTGGGTGGATAACACTCACTACCCTGGGTTATCCTGGGTGGATAACTCACTACCTTGGGTTATCCAGGATGGATAACACTCACTACCCTGGGATATCCAGGATGGATAACACTCACTACCCTGGGTTATCCTGGGTGGATGTCACTACCCTGGGTTATCCTAGGTGGATAACACTCACTACCCTGGGTTATCCAGGATGGATAACACTCACTACCCTGGGTTATCCAGGATGGATAACACTCACTACCCTGGGTTATCCAGGATGGTAACACTCACTACCCTGGGTTATCCAGGATGGATAACACTCACTACCGTGTTATCCTGTGTGGATAACACTCACTACCCTGGTTTATCCTGTGTGGATAACACTCACTACCCTGGGTTATCCTGGGTGGATAAGTCACTACCCTGGGTTATCCTGGGTGGATAAGTCACTACTGGGTTTATTACCTGGGTGGATTACACTCACTACCTGGGTTATCCTGGTGGATAACAACTCACTACCTGGTTTATCCTGGGTGGATAACACTCATACCCTGGGATTATCCTGGGTGGATAACACTACCCTGGGTTATCCTGGGTGGATAACACTACCCTGGGTTATCCTGGGTGGATAACACTCACTACCATGGGTTATACAGGGTGGATACACTCACTACCCTGGGTTATCTGGGTGGGATTAACACTCACTACCCGGGTTATCCGGGTGGGATAACACTCACTACCCTGGGTTATCCTGGCGTGGATAAGTCACACCTGGGTTTTCCTGGGTGGATAACAGTCATAACTGGGTTATCCTGGGTGGTTAACACTGCACCCTGGGTTATCCTGGGTGGATAAACACTCACTCCTGGGTTATTCCTGGGGGGATAACTCACTACCGTGGTTTACCCTGTGTGAATAACACCTACCCTGGGTCTTATCCTGGGTGATAACACTACCCGGGCGTTATCCTGGGTGGAATAACACACTACCCGGGTTAGTCCGGGTGGATAACACACTACCCTGGGTTATCCTGGTGGATAACACAATACCCTGGGTTATCCTGGGTGGGGATAACACACTTCCTGGGTTATCTGAGTGGATAAAACTTCCCTGGGTTATCACCTGAGTGGATAACACTACCCTGGGTTATCCAGGGTGGAGAACCACTTACCCTGGGTTATCCTGGTGGATAAAACACAACCCTGGGTTATCCTGGGTGCGGATAACACTCACTTTACCCTGGGTATTCCTTGAGCTGGATACACATCCTACCATGGGTTATCCTGGGTGGATAATAACCACTAACTGGGTTATCCGGGATGGATAACTCACTACCCTGGGTATCCAGGTGGATAACACTCATACACTGGGTTATCAGGATGTGATAACACTCACTACCCTGGGTTATCCTGGTGGATAACATCACCACTACCCTGGGTTATCCAGTGATGGTATAACTCAGTTACATGGGGTTATCCAGGATGGATACTCACTACCCTGGTTATCCAGGGATGGATAACACCGCTACCCTGGGTTATCCAGGATGGATAACACTCGCTACCCTGGGTTATCCTGGGTGGATAACACTTCCCTGGGTTATCCTGGGTGGACAACACAACCCTGGGTCATACTGGGTGGATAACATCACTACCCTGGGTTATCCTAGCTGGATAACACTCGCTACCCTGGGTTATCCTGGCTGGATAACACTCGCTACCCTGGGTTATTCTGGGTGGATAATACTCACTACCCTGGGTTATCAGGATGGATAACTTATAACTGGGAGTATCCTGGGGTGGATAACACTCGCTACCTGGGTTATACTGGAGTGGAGTAACACTCGCTACTCTGGGTTATCCTGGTTGGATAACGCTCGCTACCCTGGGTTATCCTGGTTGGATAACACTCGCTACCCTGGGTTATCCTGGGTGGATAACACCCACTACCCTGGGTTATCCTTGGTGGATAACACTCAATACCCTGGGTTATCCGATGGATAACAATAACCTGGGTTAATCCAGGATGGATAACACTCATACCCTGGGTTACTAGGATGGATAAACATCTCATACCCTGGGTAATCAGGATGGATAACACTACCCTGGGTTATCCTGGGTGGATAACACTCACTACCCTGGGTTATTCCTGGCATGTATAACACTCACTACCCTGGGTTATCCAGGGAATGGTTAACACTCACTACCCTGGGCGCTATACAGGATGGTAACACTCACTACGCTCGGGTTAAATCCAGGATGGATAACACTCACTACCCCTGGGTTATCAGGATGATAACACTCACTACCCTGGGTTATCCAGGATGGATAACACTCACTACCCTGGGTTATCCTGGGTGGATAATACTCACTACCCTGGGTTATCCAGGATGGATAACACTCACTACCCTGGGTTATCCAGGATGGATAACTCACTACCCTGGGTTATCCAGGATGGATAACTCACTACCCTGGGTTATCCAGGATGGATAACACTCGCTACCCTGGGTTATCCAGGATGGATAACACTCACTACCCTGGGTGGATAAGTCACTACCCTGGGTTATCCTGGATGGATAACACTCACTACCCTGGGTTATCCTGGGTGGATAACACTCACTACCCTGGGTTATCCTGGGTGGATAACACTCACTACCCTGGGTTATCCTGGGTGGATAAGTCACTACCCTGGGTTATCCTGGGTGGATAACTCACTACCTTGGGTTATCCAGGATGGATAACACTCACTACCCTGGGTTATCCTGGGTGGATAACACTCACTACCCTGGGTTATCCTGGCTGGATAACACTCGCTACCCTGGGTTATCCTGGCTGGATAACACTCGCTACCCTGGGTTATCCTGGGTGGATAACACTCGCTACTCTGGGTTATCCTGGTTGGATAACGCTCGCTACCCTGGGTTATCCTGGTTGGATAACACTCGCTACCCTGGGTTATCCTGGGTGGATAACACTCACTACCCTGGGTTATCCTAGGAGGATAACACTAACCTACCCTAGGTTATTCCAGGATGGTTAACACTCACTACCCTGGGTTATCCAGGATGGATAACACTCACTACCCTGGGTTATCCAGGATGGATAACACTACCCTGGGTTATCCTGGGTGGATAACACTCACTACCCTGGGTTATCCAGGATGGATAACACTCACTACCCTGGGTTATCCAGGATGGATAACACTCACTACCCTGGGTTATCCAGGATGGATAACACTCACTACCCTGGGTTATCCAGGATGGATAACTCACTACCCTGGGTTATCCAGGATGGATAACTCACTACCCTGGGTTATCCAGGATGGATAACACTCGCTACCCTGGGTTATCCAGGATGGATAACACTCACTACCCTGGGTGGATAAGTCACTACCCTGGGTTATCCTGGATGGATAACACTCACTACCCTGGGTTATCCTGGGGGTGGCATAACACTGATCCTACCTGGGTTATCCTGGGTGATAAAACACTCTCACAACCTTGGGTTATCCTGGGTGGATAAGTCACTACCCTGGGTTATCCTGGGTGGATAACTCACTACCTTGGGTTATCCTGGGTGGATAACACTCACTACCCTGGGTTATCCTGGGTGGATAGCACTCACTACCCTGGGTTATCCAGGATGGATAACTCACTACCCTGGGTTATCCTGGGTGGATAACACTCACTACCCTGGGTTATCCTGGGTGGATAACACTCACTACCCTGGTTATCCTGAGTGGATAACACTCACTACCCTGGGATTATCTGGGTGATACACTCGCTACCTTGGGTTATCCTGGGTGGATAACACTCGCTACCCTGGGTTATCCTGGTTGGATAACACTCGCTACCCTGGGTTATCCTGGGTGGATAACACTCGCTACCCTGGGTTATCCAGGATGGATAACACTCACTTACCCTGGGTTTATCCAGAGATGGATAACAATCACTACCCTGGGTTATCCAGGATGGATAACACTCACTACCCTGGGTTATCCTGGTGGATAACACTCACTACCCTGGGTTATCCTGGATGGATAACACTCACTACCCTGGGTTATCCTGGGTGGATAACTCACTACCCTGGGTTATCCTGGTGGATAAATCACTACCTGGTTATCCTGGTGGAATAACAACCCTGGGTTATCCTGGGTGGATAACACTCACTACCCTGGGTTATCCTGGGTGGATAACGCTCACTACCCTGGGTTATCCTGGGTGGATAACACTCACTACCCTGGGTTATCCTGGGTGGATAACTCACTACCCTGGGTTATCCTGGGTGGATAACACTCACTACCCTGGGTTATCCTGGGTGGATAACACTCACTACCCTGGGTTATCCTGGGTGGATAACACTCACTACCCTGGGTTATCCTGGGTGGATAACACTCACTACCCTGGGTTATCCTGGTGGATAACACTCACTACCCTGGGTTATCCTGGGTGGATAACACTCACTACCCTGGGTTATCCTGGGTGGATAAGTCACTACCCTGGGTTATCCTGGGTGGATAACAGTCACTACCCTGGGTTATCCTGGGTGGATAACACTACCCTGGGTTATCCTGGGTGGATAACACTCACTACCCTGGGTTATCCTGGGTGGATAACTCACTACCGTGGTTTACCCTGTGTGAATAACACTACCCTGGGTTATCCTGGGTGGATAACACTACCCTGGGTTATCCTGGGTGGATAACACACTACCCTGGGTTATCCTGGGTGGATAACACACTACCCTGGGTTATCCTGGGTGGATAACACACTACCCTGGGTTATCCTGGGTGGATAACACACTACCCTGGGTTATCCTGAGTGGATAACACTACCCTGGGTTATCCTGAGTGGATAACACAACCCTGGGTTATCCTGGGTGGATAACACAACCCTGTGGTTATCCTGGGTGGAAAAACACAACCCTGGTTAATCCTGGTGGATAACACTCCCACTACTCTGGGTTATCCTGGCTGGATAACACTCGCTAAAACCCTGGGTTATCCTGGGGATAAACTCACTACCTGGGTATTATCCAGGATGGATAACCTCATACCCTGGGTTATCCAGGAAGGATAAACACTCACTAACCCTGGGTTATCCAGGATGGATAACACACACTACCCTGGGTTATCCTGGTGATAACACTCACTACCCTGGGTAACCAGGATGGATAACTTCAGTCCCATGGGTTATCCAGGTGGATAACTCACTACCCTGGTTATCCATGATGGATAACACTCGCTACCCCTGGGTTTAATCCAGGAAGGATAACACTCGCTAACCCTGGGATATCCTGGGTGTGATAACACTTACACCCCTGGTTATCCTGGGTGGACAACACCACCCTGGTTATACAGGGTGGATAACACTCACTACCCTGGGTTATCCTAGCTGGCTACACTCGCTAACCTGGGTTATCCTGGCTGATAACACCCGCTACCCCCCTGGTTATTCTGGGTGGATAATACTCACTACCCTGGTTATCCAGGATGGATATATTACTACCCTGGATTTTAACCTGGGTGTAAACACTCGCTAACCACCCTGGGTTATCCTGTGTGATAACACTCGCTACTCTGGGTTATCCTGGTTGGATAACAGCTCGCTACCGCTGGTTAATCTCCTGTGTTGGATAACACTCGCTACAACCCTGGGTTATCCGGTGATACCACCCACTACCCTGGTTATCCTTGGTGGATAACACTCACTAAGACCCTGGGTTATTCCAGGATGGCTAACACTACCCTGGGTATCCAGTATGGAATAACACGACACTACCCTGGGTTTATCCATGGATGGATAACACTCACTACCTCTGGGTTATCCAGGATGGATAACACTACCCTGGGTTTTTCCTGGTGGATAACACTTCAATACCCTGGGTTATCCAGTATGGGAAACACCACTACCCTGGGTTTTATCCAGGATGGATAAACACCTCACTACCCTGGGTTACCAGGAATGGATAACTGATATCACACAACGCTGGGTTAACCTAGGATGATAACACTCACTACCCAGGGTATCCAGGATGGATAACACTCACTACCCTGGGTTATCCCAGGATGATAACACTCACTACCCTGTGGTTATCCTGGGTGGATAAAACCACTACCACCAACCCTGATTATCCAGATGGATAACACTCACTACCCTGGGTTATCCAGGATTGATTAACTCACTACCCTGGGTTAACCAGATGGATAACTCACTACCCAGGGTTATCCATGATGGATAACACTCGCTTAAACTACCCTGGGTTAATCCAGGATAAAACACTCACTACCCTGGTGGGATAAGTCAACGCCCTTTGGTTATCCTGGATGATAACCTCACTTACCCTGGGTTATCCTGGGTGGATAACACTCACTACCCGGGTTATCCTGGGTGGATAACACTTCACAACTACCCTTGATAGTCCAGGGTGGATAAGTCACTACCCTGGGTTAACCTGGGTGGATAACTCACTACCTTTGGTTAATCCATGATGGATAACACTCACTACCCTGGGTTATCCTGGGTGGATATCACTCACTACCTGTGTTATCCTGGCTGGATAACACATCGTTAACCCTGGGTTATCCTGCTGGATAACACTCGCTAAAACCCAGGGTTATCCTGGTTGATAACACTCGCTACTCTGGGGGTTTATCCTGGTTGGATAACGCTCGCTAAACGCCAGGTTTATCCAGGTTGGATAAACTCGCTGACCCTGGGTTATCCTTGGTGGAAACACTCACTACCCTGGTATCCAGGATGGGATAACACTACCCTAAGTTATCCAGGATGGATAACACTCACTACCCTGGGCGTTATCCAGGATGATAAACACCACTACCCGTGGTTCTCCAGATGGATCACACTACCCTGGTTATCCTGGGTGGAAAACACTCATCTACTACCCTGGGTTATCCAGGAAGGATAACACTCACTACCCTGGGTTAATCCAGGATGGATAACACTCACTACAACCCCCTGGTTATCCAGGAATGAAACACACACTACCCTGGGGTTTATCCAGATGATAACTCACTACCCTAGGTTATCCAGGATGGATAACCTCACAACCCTGGTTATCGCAGGATGGAAAACACTCGCTACCCTAGGTTATTCCAGGAGGATAACACTCACTACCCTGGGTGGATAAGTCCACTCCCTGGTTTATCCTGGATGGATATCAGCACTCACACCCAGTTAATCCTGGTTGGAATAACACTCTCTAAACCCTGGGTTATTCCTGGGTGGGGATAACACACACAACCTGGGTTATCCTGGGGGATAATTCACTACCCAGGGGTTATCCTGGGTGGATAACTCACTACCATGGATAACCCATGGGTAGTATAACACATCAACACCCTGGGTTTTCCTGGGTGGATAACACTCACTACCCCTGGTTAACCAGGATAGATAACTCACTACCCCTGGGTTCTCCTGGGTGATAACACACACTACCCAGGGGTTATCCTGGGTGTATAACACTCACTACCCTGGTTTAACCCCTGAGTGGATAACACTCACTCACCCTGCGTTTATATCCTGGGTGGATAACACTCGCTAACCCTGGGTTATAAATCCTGGGTGGATAACAATCGCTACACCTGGTTATCCTGGTTGGATAACGCTCGCTACCCTGGTTTATCCCTGGTGTAATAACGACTCGCTCCCCTGGGTTATCCAGATGGATAACACTCACCTACCCGGGTTATCCAGGATGGATAACACTCACTTACTACCCTGGGTAATACCATGATGGATAACACACCCCTGGGTTATCCAGGAATGATACACTCACCTACCCAGGTTATCCAGGATGGATAACACACACTACCCTGGGTTATCCAGGATGGATAACACTCAATACCCTGGGTTTTATCCAGGATGGATAACACTTCACTACCCTGGGATTATCCAGGATGGATAACACACACTACCCTGCTTTATCCAGGATGGATAACACTCACTACTAAACTACCAGGGTTTATCCAGGATGGATAACACTCGACTACCCTGGGTTATCCAGGATGGATAAACACTCACTACCCTTAGGGTTTTCCTGGGTGGATAACACTCACAACCCTGGGATATCCAGGATGGATAACACTCCACAACCCCTGGGTTATCCAGGATGGATAACACTCACTACCCTGGGTTATTCCAGGATGGATAACACTCACTACCCTGGGTTATTCCAGAGATTGATAACACTCACTACTCAGGGTATCCAGGATGGATAACACATACTACCCAGGGTTATCCAGATGGAAAAACACCTCACAACCCTGGGTTAACCCTGGGTGGATAACACGCACTATCACTTACCCTGGGTTATTCCTGTGGTGGTAATAACACTACCCTGGGATATCCAGGAATGGTTATAACACTCACTACCCTGGGTTATCCTTGGTGGATAACACTCACTACCCTGGTTATCCAGGATGATAACACTCACTACCCTGGGTTATCCATGAGGGATAACACTCACTACCCTGGTATATCCCTCCTGTGGAAAACTCACTAACCCTGGGATATTCCAGATGGAAACACTCACTACTATAACCCACTGGGTAATCCCGGAAGATAACACTCACTAACCCAGGTTAAACCAGGATTGATAACACGCTCACAACTTGGGTATCCAGGATGGATAACACACACTACCCTTGGGTTATCCAGGATGGATAACACTCACTACTCTGGGTTATCCTGATGGAAAACACTCACCTACCCCTGGTTAATCAGGATGGGATAACACTTCACTACCCCTGGGTTATCCTGGGTGGATAACACTACCCTGGGTTATCCAGGATGGATAACACTCACTAACACACCTGGTTATCCTCTGGGAGGATAACACACACACCCTGGGTTTATCCCGGATGGATAACACCACCTACCTCCTGGGTTATCCAGGAGGGATAACACTCCATCTACCCTGGTTATCCTGGGTGGATAACACACTACCCTGGTTATATCCCAGGAAAGGAAAACACTCACTACCCAGGGTTATCCTGGTGGATACACTCACTATAACCCTGGGTTATCCTGGGTGGAAAACACTCACTTCCCTGGTTATCCTGGGTGGATAACACTCACTAACCCTGGTTATCCTGGGTGGATAACTCACTACCTGTGGTTTAACCCTGTGTGAAAAACCTACCCTGGGTTATCCCAGGGTGGATAAATTCACCTACCCTTTGTTATCCTGGGTGGATAAGTCATACCCCCTGGTTTATCCTGGGTGGGATAACACTGCACTACCCTGTGTTATCTGGTGGATAACCACTACCCTGTTTAGCCTGGTGGATAAGCACTCACAACCCTGGGTTATCCTGGTGGATAACACTACCCTGGGTTATCCAGGTGGATAACAACGTCACAACCCTGGGTTATCCTGGGTGGATAACACTCACTACCCTGGGTTATCCTGGGTGGATTACACTCCCACTACCCTGGGTTATCCTGTTGGATAACACCTCCCACTACCCGGGTTATCCTGGGTGGATAAGTCACTACCATGGGATAACCTGGGAGGATAACAGTCACATACCCCTGGTTATCCTGGGTGGATAAACACTACCTGGTTGTTATCCCTGGGTGGAAAACACTCACTACCCGTGGGATATCCTGGGTGATAACTCACTATACCGTGGTTTACCCTGTTGAATAACACTCCCCTACCCTTGGATATCCCTGAGGAGGATAACACTACCCAGGTTTACCTAGTTGGATAACACACTACCCGGTTTATCCTGGGAGGAAAACACACAAACCCTGGTAACCAGGGGTTTAACCTGGGTGGATAACACACTACCCCTGGTTTATCCTGGGTGGATAACACACTCCCCTGGTTTAATCCAGATTGGATAACACTACCCTGGGTTATCCTGAGTGGATATCACTACCTGGGTTATCCTGGGTGAAGATAACACAACCTTCTGGTTTGATCCTGGGAGTAAAACACACCCTGGGTTATCCTGGTGTGGATAACACTCACTACCCTGGGGGTTATCCGGCTGATTAGACACTCGCTAAACCCCCAGGGTTAACCTGCAGTGAAAACAACACGCTTCTCTGTGTTAATCCCAGGAGGATATACACTCCCCTACCGACCCTGGGTTATCCATGAAGGATAACTCAACTACCCTGGGTTATCCAGGATTGAAAACACTCAACTACCCAGGGTTACCAGATGGATAACACTCACTAACCCTGGGTTTATCCAGGATGGATAACACTCACTACCCTGGGTTATCCAGGGTGGATAACACTCACTACCCCTGGGTTAATCCATGATGGATAACTCACTACCATTGGTTATCCCCCGGATGGATAACTCACTACCCTGGGTTATCCTGTGGATGTATAACACTCGCTACCTGGGTTATCCAGGATGGATAACAACTCGCTACCCTGGGTTATCCCTGGTGGATAACACTTCCTGGTTACCTGGGTGGATAACAACAACCCTGGTTATGCTGGTGTAATAACATTTCACTACCCTGGGTTATCCCTGGCTGGATAACACTCGTCTACCCTGTGTTATCCTGTCCTGGATAAAACACTCGCTACAATTGTTTATTACTCTGGATAATACTCACTACCCTGGTTAGTCCAGGATGGAAACTCACTACCCTTGGTTATCCTGGGGTGATACACATCGCTACCCTGGTTATCCTGGGAGTGATAACACTACCTACTCTGGGTATAAACTGGAATTGGATAACGCTCGCTACCGCTGGTTATCCTGGTGTATAACACACACTACCCTGGGTTATCCTGGAGTATAACATCACTACCCTGGGTTATCCGTGGTGGATAACACATCACTACCACTGGGTTACCTGGGTGGATAACACTCACATATACCCTTGGGATTATCCTGGGTGGATAGTCACTACCCTGGGTTACCTGGGTGGATAACCCACCTCCCTTGGTTATCCAGATGATAACACTCATACCCTGGGTTATCCTGGGTGGATTTTAAAGGGGTATCACTACCCTGGGTTATCCTAGGTTGATAAAACTCACCTACCCGGGGTATCCAGTGATGGATAACACTCAGTTACCCTTGGTTATCCAGGATGGATAACACTCACAACCCTGGTTATCCAGGAATGGGATAACACTGGAACACTAACACCGTTGTTTATCCTGTGGATACCACTCACTACCCTGGTTTATCCTGTGTGGATAACACCTCACTACCTCTGGGTTATCCATGGGTGGATAAGTCACTAAACCCTGGTTCCTGTGGATAACTCACTACCCTTGGGTTATCCAGATGTGATAACACTCACTACCCTGGTTATCCAGGATGGGATAATAACACCACTACGCGGGGTTATCCTGGGTGGATATGTCACTACCCTGGTTATCCAGGTGGAAACTCACAACCCCCTGGGGTTATCCAGGATGGATAACTCACTACCCAGGTTATCCAGGATGAAACACTCACTACTCCAGAGGTTTAACAGATGGATAACTCACTACCGTGTTTATCCTGGATGGATAACACTCACACCCTGGTTTTTTATCCAGGATGATATCAACTCACTACCCGGTTTATCCTGGGTGGATAACACTCACTACCCTGGGTTATCCTGGGTGGATAACTCTGGGTTATCCTGCTGGATAACTAACACACGTTACTATGTATAACTGTTCTTATATATACATAAACTTACTATATATCACTGGGAAGCGTAAACCCGTAGGGGTGACTCAGCTTGTGGCACAGTCAGTTTAGATGCAAAATAAGCCAAGATAACTGTAGTTCCTTGGATCAAGATCCATCATGGTGATCACCAAGGCACCTTGATGGATAATATGTATGACCAGCGGTGGTAAACCCGCACGGGGGGTCAAGAGAGAGCCACAAATATGAGACAAAGTAGACGTCTCAGTGTTTACAAGTTTGTTGTCGGCTTCACTGTGTTCCAACATCTACACTTAATTATTCAACTATTATATTACAACTGCTGTCATTGATATATGCACTAACTTATATTTTACTTCACTCTTATATACTCGAGTGTGGTTTTTTTCCTACTAGTGTTTGCCTTGCACACTAGTGCAGGGAATTTAATTAATAAAATATTTAATTTAAGGAAGAGTTTCGGAGGAAGTGTTGACCGGCGACTTGAAAGACAAAATGACAAAGATTTTATTTCTTGTCAAAGTTACCATGAGTATTTACAGTTTTAATTTATTAAGTGCCAAGAAAGTCACTATCATGCCGGGATATTTCTGCCACTTATCCTTTGGTTAAAAACTTTTTATTTAATTCATTATTTTATCTTAATACTAATGTCAAGGTGGACGTTTATTATTATTTATTTATTGATTTATTTATTATTATTTGGGACATGATTACATAGTTGTTCAAAGAAATTCACAGTGGTGAGTGTACATGCCTAAAAGCCCTTGTATGTAGTGCATTTGGTTAGTTAGGTTAATAGTTTATTTTTTTTTTTATTTTATTTAAATACGTCATATTACAACATTATTAAATATATATAAACCTCCAATTACATTCATAGTAAGTATATTTTCTAATTGTCAATATTTACACTAGAACGGTTTTAAATTTTCGTCAGTCCCTATTCTGTATGTACCTATCCTAATGTAACAAAAGATATACAAATTCTTCGTTACCTTAATTAAACCTCTTATATACATTAAATACAAAGAGATACTATTCATCATTTATATGCCTAGTGTGTGATTTTATGTCAATATAAACCTTTGTAAAAGACATATTCATAAACTAGTATCAATATATAACAAGATATCCTAAACGAACGATATGTAATGAAAAACTGGTAGTCAATTTACTTGGATATCAACTGCCAAAGATACAAAATATTCAGTACAGTTACACATAGGGTTTCCACTTTATAGCATGAGATAATCTGAATTGCCAAAACAAAGTAACATTATGCAAATACTACACACACATTCTTATACATTATACACAACTCAGATGCTTGAATACATGCATCTAACATCCTATTATGACAGATTCATTAGCCCCAGGCCACCCCGGCCAATCGGGAGCGTACTCCACACCCTCGTAACCAATCACAACCTGACCCCAAATATATCTATATACACGCGTTTCATTCGCTTTTTCATCATATGGATGTAATCGAGATAATTTACATGACATGCCTCATACTTGCCTGACAAAATCACATTCACCCCAATTGCGCGCTGTTGTTTTGACAAGCCTACTTCCTCAAACCTGTTATACGACCTATAATCCCTCTCTACAGCCTCACCTTGAATTCACCTTCTCGCATCCTGTATGTTATCCTATGCACAATCCCACACTCTTTATATTTGAATTTATCAAAGGCCATGGCTCCTTCCCTCTGGCCTTCTACCACACCTCCCGCACAAATCCCCCCTACTCCATAAAGCATGATTTTTCCCTTAGTAATCGTCATCCGGTTGCTTTCCCGTTCACATTCCACCAATTCGCTCACTTTTCCTAATACTTGGCCTCACGAAATAAATACCGTTAGGTAGTCCACGTAACCTATATTTCATGATTTGTACCCCACCCAATCCTTGTTGTCTTTTCCTGTCTACATATCCCCCTCTCGGTCTAAAAAAAACGGGTCCTGAATCAACGCAAAAAAGAATTTGTGTATAGGACACCCCTGCCGTATTCCCCTATTGCATCCTAACACACTTTGCCCTCACCTACCGTTTTTACCTGAACCTAAAAGTAGCTGACGCCGTACAAAAACCTGGTGCCCTATTTCTATAACAATTCCTTTCCGATACCTTGCCATGTTAAACTTCCGTATGCATCTCTCTCCCACGCAACGTATGCAGGTGCAATCCTAAAGCTAATTTCCACCCTTATTTACCCCTCCCCGCTTTCTCAATGATCCTGCGAATTATTCCTTGTCCCACACACATAGTTCGTCCTGGCTCACCATATTGTCCTCGGTGAACTCTCTCATAAACCCGTTTTATCCTATTTCCTAATTAATTTCGCTAAAAGTTTATAGTCGCCACACATTAATGTAATTGCCTAGAATTCTGTTATATAAATTCACCAGATTTTTTTTGTTCGGGACTAGAACAACCATCCCCTCGTCTTTGTGCTGTCCCTTAAGGCACTACTTTTCATGGCATTTAATTAATATCACCAAAAAAGCGCGAAACATTCCCTATTGTCTTGTAAAATCACAAGGGATTCCGTCAATCCCGGGGAACTTCTATACTAATACCCGTCCACAGCATATCTAATCTCTTCTTACTGATAGGTCCATTCAATGGCCAACCTGTCCCATGGTACTCTAGATTACAATAAAGTACATATTCACCCATTTCTCCCAGCGGCCCCCTTAGTAATCCAGCATTTTTGTTTGCATTTCCATTCCATGCGGTATACAAAGGTATCAGAGCCTCCGATGACCGAAGGACCTGCCCCTTTACAAAGTATCCCATGGACTCTGAACTCTAATCCCATTTAATTCTGTCGCATTACGGCATCTGGCCTGCTCTCCTCGCATGACAATCGGAAGGACGGTCATACCCATAAAACTCATCATTGTCCACTTGCTATTCCGCGCCGCATCAAATATTCGTTGTGAAAGTCTCTAATTAAGCGTTTTTAAATTTTCAATTTCAACCATCGGGATACACTCCCCCACCACCCTTTTGTATAATCATGCTCGGCAGTTGTTTTCATGTTTGTTCAAGAGGCCTTACTGCTTTCTCCTTGTCTTCTTTTTCCTTGCTGCTGTTAAACATTCCTCTCCTTCTCCTTACGATCTGTATCCCCTCCTTTTCGACTATTCTCAATTCCCTCATGCCTTTTCTGCCACCATTCCTCTCCAGCACTTCACTAATATTATAGTCCCTCACACCACTCTTTTGTGCAGTAAAAACCCACATTCAACTTCCAGATGAACTCGTAGCGCCTCGGTTATCATATCCCAGTCCATCATCCACCCATAACCACCTCTGTGATCAGAAAAGTCACATTTAGCACACGTTACACTCCTGAGGCTAGACATCTCTAGAAACGTATAGGCGATCCAGTCTTGCACGCCCAGACTCCCTTCTTACGAGTAATGCATGACCCCACACCCCAAACCCACCTAGTCCCCCCCCCCACATCCGTAACATTTACACTCGCATAAGGTCCCCTAAATATCCTGAAACTTAATAACCTTCTCCCTATCGGTTTTCGACATCCTTGCGACGATCAATGGCAATTCCAATCACCCCAATACGTGACGACTGGCGTGATTCTTAAGGGTTACACCAACACGTCCCTAAAAAATCGCATTTTTTACACGCAGGTCACCTTCCGCCGGTCCTTACACCCCCAGGAAGGCCTCTCACCCGTACCCCACCCACACCCATTTCAACCCTAACAACCCTCACCACCTCTCCCACTCATATGTTTGCAAAGGAAAACGGGCTAGCTCTCTTTAAACTTAACACTGCTTACTCACACCTTTCAGGTCTATGTTGTATCGGCCCATGTTCAAAATTTTATTCAGGAATCAGCAATTCACCTAAGGATTTATTAATTGTGTTTCTTGTATGATTGCTACATCGGGTACATAATTTTTTAACAAAACCTCCATATACTTACGTTTGTCAACAGTCCGTAACCCTTTTATTCTTGACGTATATTCACTTGAACGTTTATTGGGAGGTTTACCCTTGGTTCCTGACATTCTTGGTTCCCTTGTGTGTATCTCCACTTCTTCCCCCACCCCCCCCCTGTGTCATTCTCCTTGACATTGCTGAAAACACATGTTTGATTTGCCCATGTCTTACGAGTCACATCGCACCATGCTTTGTTCCCCGGACCGTCTTTGTCTGGTGTCAAAACATCTTGAGAGTCAGGATTATCACCGCATAACTCTCTTAGAGAACTGCGGCCAGTAGTTCAATTCATCTTCAGAACTGTTGTTCCTATGAACTTCCACGACCACAACCTGATGTTCAGCAAATAGCCGGAGGTGCCCCGTTCCTTCTCCTCACACTTACATCCTCTAAACCACCGTGAAGCCCCTCAGTTGTGGAAGCATTCCAGTAAACATTCAGAACTCTTGATATAGATTTGCTACGTAACCTGAGTAATGTACGAGATCTTCTCTGTCGTCGCCGTACCTCGCCCACGTCCCTCCACTGCACCAGGGAGGGTTACTTTGACATATCGGGAGTCTTCAACCTCACACCTCTTTTCCTCACTCCGTGATTTACGAGGCAATATTTGTTGTTGTGTAGCAGCTGCATTATGAACGATGCTCCGTTTGAAACATTCAAAACCGCCTTACTTCCGTCGTTTTATCACGTCTTGTAGGCATTGCGCCGCCATTGGTCTTACATCCCATCCAAAGCCTGCACGTACGCCTTTGTCCGGAGTACGTATTGTACACTTGCGTACGAATGTTCCTCCATAACCCACATTCGACGGATTAGGGCTGGCTCGTAGGGACATTTTCAGGGAGAAGGATAGACCCTCCGCATACCAACTAGAGGTCCATCATGCCAGTCCCATAGTTTGCCCATTTGAACCGTTGCCATAGGAGTTGCAAAAACTATTCGCAAATCCTCTCGTCCGCCTTCAACAAGGAAACGTTTCGTTCCTTGATCCAGGTGTAAAAGGGAGACGTCGTGAGGCGAAACTGTGACCCAGGATTTACAGTTTTGATTCACATCCTGAATAATTGGCAACCATTATTGTCGTAATTATATTTTGTCTGATTTGACATAAAGCTCGAATTTCGTTCAAAGAGAACACCTTAAAGATCTTCTTTATTGTTACATAAGTATCTCGGAGTTTATCGCAGGTAATGCAGTAGATTGTGTATTCTGATTGTTTGAACGAGCCTGTCACCAATTGAAGCAGACGGTGTTGACTCGCCTACGTGCACCTTCCGCCATTGTGAGTGCACTGAGGATAATGCGCAGCACTCAACAGAGTCAGGAGCTACTGCGCGGCCCGTATGTACGGCCCAATGAGCGATAAGAATCAATGTTTACGTTTATTTATGCAACCCCATAACCCATCTGTGGGGAGTTAGTTAGTTTAATATGTTATTATGCAACCCATTACACCATCTGTTGGTGCGGTAGATAGTATTATTATATGTTTATTTATTGCACCCATACCATTCCTTGTGGGCGTTAGTTGGTTAATGTGTTTATTATGCTACCCCATTACCCATCCTGTGGGCGTTAGTTGTTTAAAATGTTTATTATGCACCCAACCCCATCTGTGGGCGTTTAGTTAGGTTTAATATGGTTATTTTGCACCCAATACCTATTCATGTGGGCGTTTAGTTAGTTTAATATGTTTATTAGGCACCCCATCCCATTCCTGTGGGCGGTAGTTAGTTTAATATGTTTATTATGCACCCCCTTTACCATCATGTGGCGGTAGTCATAAGTTTACAGAGATACATAATTGGTCTGGGACTGGACTCCAATAGTTATGTTAGCTGAGCAAGTTTTAGAGGTAATGATACTCACAATTTACAAAGGTAATGAACTTCCACAATTTACCAATGGTAATGATACTCACATTTTACAATGGTAATGAACTCCAGGTAGGTTGGTCACATATCATTGAAGTTACATATAGTTATTTACAGTTACAAGAGGGTACGTAATGGCCAGGGAACTGGGCCACAAAGTTTTGATAGCTGAAACTAGGTAAAGGTAATGAACTCACAAGTTACAAAAAGTATTGAATCTGTAAGATATGGTTACTTACGTTTATACTGGCTACAAGCAATGAACAAATTATAGATTAAGAGCAATTCCACATTCCACACGGTGCAAACTGTAGTGAGTTAGTGGTGCTAATTATTGAATGTTGAGTCACACACACACCACACACACACAACACACACTCACACACACACACACACACACCTCACACACTACACACACTACACAATACACACTCACACACTCACACAAGATCTTGCAACAGGTCCAAGACAAATGAAGGTAGTTAGGTTAGTTTTATATGTTTATTTATGCACCCATACCATACCTGTGGTCGGTAGTTCAAAAGATTACAGAGGTACATATTGGTCAGGGACTGGACTCCAAAGTTTTGATAGCTGAGCAATGTTACTGAGGTAATGAAACTCACAATTTACAAAGGTAATGAACTCCTCAATTTACATGGTAATGAACTCACAATTTACAAAGGGTATGTTCTCAGGTATGTCTGGTCACAATCCATGACAAGTTACAAAGGTAAGTATTTACAGATTAACAGAGGTACGTAATGGGTCAGGGACTGGGCCCCAAAGTTTTGATAGCATGAACCTAGGTACAAAGGTAATGAGCTCACAAGTTACAAGGTAATGATTTCTGTAGATGGTTACTTACGTTTATACTTTGGCTTCTATCATGAACAAATTATAGAGTAATGAGCAATTCACACTTCCACACCCGGTCACTAACTGTAATGAGTTATTGGTGCAAATATTGATTGTTGAGTCACACACACCACACACACACACACCACACACACTACCACACACACACACACACACACACACACACACACACACACACACACACACACCATGGAGGGGACACTGAATCAAGAGGCCACAATTGAAGTGAAGACACAAATGGTCATGAGAGATAGTAGGTAAGTATTTCTTCAGTCATAGAGTTGTAAGGCCAGTGGAATAGCTTAGAAAAATGACGTGCGTAGTGGAGGCAGGGAACCATACACGTTTGTTGACGAGGTTTGTTAAAGCTCATTGTGAGCGGGGAGAGTGGGTCTTGTAGCATCCGGTGAAGAGGCGGGGCCAGGAGCTAGGACTCGAACCCTGCAAACCACAAATAGGTGAAGTACAAATAGGTGAGTTCACTACTACCTTTTAGTTGAATATTTCTTTTTGCACCATACAATCCTTCGTGGGCGGTTGTCAAAAGATTTCAATGGTACATATTGGGTCCAGTGATGGACCCAAAGTTATGGATAGCCTGACTAGTTACATAGGTATTTGTATCCAGGTTAGATTTCTGGTCACTAATCATGCAAGTTACTTAGTATTGAATCTGCTTCACTCCTATACCCATTTTTTTTGGTTTTTTTTTTTTTACAGTCCATGATACATATTAAAAGAATGAACAATGTTACGTCCTCACCTGGTCACATTGTAATGAGTTTTATAATACAAATAGTATGTGGATCATCACTCCTACACTAGGCGCGCGCGCACATACACACACGAGGGCGCACGCACGGACATGTGCACACTAGCGTACAATTATATGCTTACACATCTTGGACGCACTCCCACTCACTCACACCCACTCACAACACACCAAAAACCCACACCACTCACACCCTCACACACACCCACACACACACCCTCACACACCCACCCTACCACACTCTCCCTCACACACCACACCCACACACACACACAACCTCTACCCACACAGCACACACACACCCAAACACGCACCACACCACACACACACACACACACGCACCATCACACCCCACTCACACCTCACACACACCTGCACGTACTCCCTCACACACACCCACACACACGCATGCACACACACACACACACCTACAACACACAACACACACACACACACACACACACACCCTCACACACACCCACACACACCCACACACACACACACACATCACACACAAACACACACACACACACCACCACATACACACACACAACACCTCACACACACACACACCACACACACACCACACATGCATCACATGATGGTAATGCTTTTATTTACACTAGCAAAGTCCGGGTATGTCTCAGAATGGTCTGCAATATACCACTGTGGATAAAATACTTAGCCATTTCTTGATCACTTCTGAGTGAGTTGTTTCTAAATTCATTAATTTGATCACACTACAGTACATTAATGACGCATTTTTGTTGACAATAGTCCATCTGGCAAAAGGTTACATTTCGTTTGGTTACATCTGGTGGTGGTGATTTAACCTGCCAAAGATACTGTAACCCAGCCGGAGCGGGCAGTAGTGCATCCAAGAGTCTACTTAATCTTGTTGGATGCACCATAGGAATGTGGTCCTCCTGGCATGATGGAATGATGATAGTTGGACTGACTTGTTGTCAATCTCCCTATCTAAGTCAATAAGTTCATTTGAAGTTCTTTTCGTATTATTGTTCTCAAAATGCCTAAATGACAACCCAAGATGTAATCTACCCCCTCTTTGAAAGCATAGAGCTTTGCCATATTTATCTGGTTTGTTTTTTGCAGAGATTCTATAAGCCAACTGCAGTAGCACAGGGACATGCTGTTCAGGATAGTACAGTTCACTGAGAATAGAAGTTTCAGATATGACGGGACTGAAGGCAAGACTGTAATGGAAAGGAATTAAAATGCTCAGGAGGAAGCAGATGGAGACTCAGTGGGGAGGAGGAAAGGGCGCGAGGTCAGTTTTTGTGTACGGCTCCAGAAGCCAAGGGGGCCAACTTTGAAGAAATAAACAGGAGGAGAAAAAAATGTCTTGAAGACATATGAAAACATATAGGGGAGGGCCAATATGACCCAGGTGACAATTTTTTCAGAGATTTGGGTGGTTTGGGGTTGCGAGTGGAAGGTCGGCCCTACTGTCTAGAGAACTTTCAAGGAAGAATCAGTTCGAACCAGGATTCTGCAAGAGAAAGCAAGACTGGGGGACAAAGAGGGGTCCAGAGAGCATACCTCGACACGCGACAGAACACTAAAGAAGAAAGGGACTACCACTGAAAGAGAGGGTACAGAGATGCAAGGAAGATCATGAAGCATTGAAAATGAGCAGGACCAGACACAGGGAGGAAGGGGCAAACACACCCCACAGAATTCTCCCACCAATAGACTCCACCCGCGACATTCCCAACGAATGAGCATCATATACTAAAACCATCACTGTGCCTCTGCCACCAACCCCATATCACAAATCCCCCTCAACAAGCTTGTTCCCTTATGGGCATTCTGACCCCCACCCCATCAACACCAAACCCACACCTACACCACAGCCCCTATAGGCCCCACAAGGGCTCTCGCTCCCCCAACCCCAATATACTTTGCTCATGGGGGACCTCTTGATAGAAAAGAACTAAAGGTTTGGTACACAAACACGGATGGTTACGAAATAAACATGAGGATGGAATGAAAGATTCAGTGAAAAATACCCCAGATCATCATAGCAGTCACAGAAAACAAAACTTCGCTGAGACAATAACAGACCTATTTCCACAGGATATTCAGATCCTGAGGAAAGATAGAAGGAGAGTTAGAGGGGGATGGAGGGGTTCATGCTCATAGAACACAATGCAAGGGGTTTTGACGAAATGGAAGGCATGGGACATGTTGGGAGAAAGAGACTACCATTGTAGGTACAATTCAGTCCGGAGAACATAAAGTCGTCATTTGGGTGTTGTATAACCCACACAGACACATGCAGGAGGCCAAGAGAGGAGTACGAAGAAAACATAACAGGAGTGATGGTGGACTCACTGGCTAGGTGGCAAGATGAGCCTCAATCGTGGCGAGCAAAGTTACTGGTAATGTGGCGGATTTCATCCACGGGAGATCAACTGGGAAAACCTGGAGCCACACTGGGGGGGGTCCCGAAACATGGAGAGCCAAGTGATGGTTGTTGGTACACTTGATAATACCTCATGCTTCAACATGTAGGGACACACAACCAGAGAGAGAGGGGAAGAGGGATGAGCCAGCATAGACTGGATCTTGTGTTCACCGAGACGTAGACATTGAGGAACATCAATTACGAGAGGCCCCTTGGAGCTAGCGTCATGTGGTTCAGAGTTTTGACCTTAATAGTAGTGGAGTTAAAGTGGTGTAAGGGGTTAACAGGAACTAAGGGGACAGGTAAAACTATTAAAGGGGGATCAACACAGGTATGAGAAACTTCCTGAGGAGTTCAGGGGACAGAGAAATGTAGTTAAAATCAGTGTAAAACGAGTTGATGGAATATGTGGCAACAAAGTTGCAAGGAGGAAGAGGAAAGTTTTGTTCCCAAGGGAAACAGAAAAATAATAGGAAGACCAAAAAGAGTCCTGGTTTACCCGAAGGTGTAGGGAGCAAAAAATAAGTTGCAACAGAGATGAAAATGTACAGGAGGCATAGAGACAGGAAAACATGGAAGATTAGTAGAAGAGCCAGAAACGAGTATGCCGCAGTTAAGGTGGGAGGCTCCAGGACAGTATGAAAAGACATGCATGAAGTCAAATCTGACCCGAAAACTGAGTATAGCCACATTAGGAGGAAGACAAACAGTCAAGGTACAGGTGATAAGGGCTGAGGAAAGAAGGTGGGATGAACTCTTCACATGAAACGATATCTAGAGGTATGTTGAGGGCTCAAACACGAGATTTAAGGATGTATTTACAGTATGTGACAGGAGGACTCTGGGGGGTCAGACCAGATGGGGACACCAACAAGAGAATACACCAAACAGTGTTGGACGACATATAAGATGAGGGAGGAGGTGAAGAAACTGCTAATGGACATCGATACCTCAAAGGCAATGGAACGGACACATCTCTCGTGGAGTCCTTTAGAGAGGGAGACAGATATGTTGTTGCATACCCTTACACAATCTTCAACAAAAAAACAAACATCCCTGGGAAACTGGGCAATACCTGTAGGTATGGAAGACGGAATAATGTTGTTCCATTTTCATAAAAAGGAGACAGAAAAGAGGGCAACTAAAACTATAGACCTGTGGCATTGTCGTGTATTGTATCAATATTATGGGAGAGTATTATCAGGAGGGAGAGATGGTGGAGCACCTGGAGCGGAAACAGGGAAGTATAAATGCCAACCAGCAACGGATTCACGGATGGCGCAAATCTGTGTCACAAAACCTTCTGGAGTTTTCATGATAAAAATTATCAGAAGTAAGACAGAGAGAGTGGGGTGGGTTTGATTGCCATCTTCTTGGTCTGCAAGAAGGCTTTGACACAGTTCTCACAAGAGATTAGTGCAGAAGCTAGAGGCTCAGGCGCTATACCTGGAAGGGCACTGCAATGGATCAGAGATTCTGACAGGGAGGAACAACGAGTCATGGTACAATTGATGTATCACAGTGGGACCTGTTGACGAGCGGGGTCCACAGGGGTCGGTCCTAGGACCAGTGCTATTTTTGGTTTATGTGAACGACATGACGGAAGGGTTAGACTCAGAAGTGTCCCTGTTTGCAGATTGATGTGAAGTTAATGAGGAGAATTAAATCTGGATGAGGACCAGGCAGGACTTCCAAAGAGACCTGGACCAGACGGACAACTGGTCCAAGCAAATGCTTCTCGAATTTAATCTGCCAAATGCTAAGTCATTGAAGTTAGGGGAAGGGCACAGAAGTACCACAGACAGAGTATAGGCTAGGTGGCCCCAAAGACTGCCAAACCTCACTCAAGGAGAAAGATCATGGGCGTGAGTATAACACCGAGAATGTCGCGGAAGCACACATCAATCAGATAAACTGCCTTGCGCATATGGGCGCCTGGCAAACCTGAGAACAGCATTCACGATACCTTAGTAAGGAATCATTCAAGACACTGTACACGTGTATGTCAGGGCCCATACTGGGAGTATAGCAGCACCTGTTTGAGACCGCACTGATAAAAGCACGTCAAGAAACTAGAGGAATGTACAAAAGGTTTGCAACAAGGTTTGTTCCAGAGTAAGGGAAATGTCCTATGAAAAAGATTATGGGGAAATCGGCCTGACGACACTGGAGGACAGGAGGGTCAGGGGAGAACATGATAACGACATATAAAAATACTGCGTGGAATAGTCTCAAGGTGGGACAAGGGACAAGGTCGTTCCGGGAGGGGACACAGAAAAAAGAGGCCACAATTGGATGTTGAAGACACAAATGAGTCACGAGGATAGTAGGATAGTATTTCTTAAGTCTGAGTTGTAGGCTGTGGAATAGCCTAGAAAATGACGTAGTGGAGGCAGGACCATACACAGTTTTAAGACAGTTTTGATAAAGCTCAGGTGGGGGAGAGAGAGGGCCTAAGTAGCGGGACCGGTGACTTGAAGAGGCGGGGCCTGGAAGCTAGGACATCGACCCCTGCTTCAAACCACAAATAGGTGAGTACGCGCGTGGGTCCGTGGGTTGAGCGTGGGCACACATGGCTCCGGAGAATACTAGTGTTTTTAAGGCTTGCAGTGACTGTAAACAGTAATCGTGGTAGTGACATCGTCAGAGTGAGCAATAATAGATGTGATTAACTAAGTTAAGTTTATAAAATGTCGGTGAGGAAAGCCTGAATTTATCCATTATCCTAAAATTATTCCAAACGTTTTGGTCTACTAGGCAGCTGGTAGACCTGAAAGCAGTTGACGTCACGACAAGTTGTGTGCCATTATACATATAAAGTGAAGTGTATATAATGTGAAGAGTATAACTATCATAAGTGAAAAGTGAATCGCGGTCAGGTACGAAGGGATGTATGAGCATTATGTGGTTAATAATTCATCATGGATGAAGGATCTCCAAATAGGGATTTAGGCTACGTACGAGACTACGTCATCAGCATCAGGCAACTTGGCACGAACGTGCCAGGCAAGTATCACCTATATTGTGGTTTGCATGTCGCAGGTTTGGCTTGGCTCTGCCTTGCATCATGTTTGATACTGGTATTCACTCCGGCAAGCTATTAAACGTAGTTATTAGTAGTAAGAATACTTAGGAAGTAGGAAGTCCTCTCTAAACGTGATCAAGGAATAGGATAATAACAGCAATAATTGATACTTAAATCCAGATAGGACAATATGCGAAGAGTGTAGCATTTCTAGGAAAGACAGAACAGAGAGGTATAACGGATCTACCCCCCCTAAAATCCCTCCCTCACACCACACAAGGGCAGACACTTACTGAAGCTTTAGACTCTAGTAGCAATTATCGCTTTTTATAACCCAGAATTACTGGTATGTATTAACAGTATCTCCCCGCATACCTCCTCCACACAAACATACACACACACGCATACACACACACATACACACACATCAGGCGCATATAACAGGAAGGGCACTGCAATGGATCAGAGAATACCTGACAGGGAGACAACAACGAGTCATGGTACGTAATGATGTATCACAGTAAACTCCAGGTAAACAGTGGGCACCTGTGACGAGCGGGGTCCCACAGGGGTCAGTCCTAGGACCAGTGCTATTTTTGGTATATGTGAACATGATGGAAGGGTTAGACTCAGAAGTGTCCCTGTTTGCAGATGTGAAGTTAATGAGGAGAATTAAATCTGATGAGGACCAGGCAGGACTTCAAAGAGACAGACTGGACACCTGGTCCAGCAAATGGCTTCTCGAATTTAGTCCTGCCAAATGCAAAGTCATGAAGATAGGGGAAGGGCACAGAAGACCACAGACCGAGTATAGGCTAGGTGGCCAAAGACTGCAAACCTCACTCAAGGAGAAAGATCTTGGGGTGAGTATAACACCGAGCATGTCTCCGGAAGCACACATCAACCAGATAACTGCTGCAGCATATGGGCACCTGGCAAACCTGAGAACAGCATTCCGATACCTTAGTAAGGAATCGTTCAAGACACTGTACACCGTGTATGTCAGGCCCATACTGGAGTATGCAGCACCTGTTTGGAACCCACACTTGATAAAGCACGTCAAGAAACTAGAGAAAGTACAAAGGTTTGCGACAAGGTTAGTTCCAGAGCTAAGGGGAATGTCCTATGAAGAAAGATTAAGGGAAATCGGCCTGACGACACTGGAGGACAGGAGGGTCAGGGAAGACATGATAACGACATATAAAATACTGCGTGGAATAGACAAGGTGGACAAAGACAGGATGTTCCAGGGAGGGGACACGGAAACAAGAGGCCACAATTAGAAGTTGAAGACACAAATGAGTCAGAGAGATATTAGGAAGTATTTCTTCAGTCATAGAGTTGTAAGGCAGTGGAATAGCCTAGAAAATGACGTAGTGGAGGCAGGAACCATACACAGTTTTAAGACGAGGTTTGATAAAGCTCATGGAGCGGGGAGAGAGAGGGCCCAGTAGCAACCGGTGAAGAGGTGGGGCCAGGAGCTAAGACTCGACCCCTGCAACCACAAATAGGTGAGTACAAATAGGTGAGTACATATACACACACACACATACACACACACACACACATACACACACACATGGACGCAGATGGAGACTCAGTGGGAGGAGGAAAGGGCGAGGTCAGTTTTTGTGTACGGGCTCCAAGAAGCCAAGGGGGACAACTTTGAAGAAATAAAACAGGAGGAGAAAAAAATGATTGAAGGCATCATGAAAACAATAGGTGAGGGGGATATGACCCAAGTGACAAATTTTCAGAGAATTGGGTGGTTTGCGAGTGGAAGGATACGGCCTGTCAGAGTAACTTTCAAGGAAGAATCAGTTCGAACCAGGATTCTGCAAGAGAAAGCAAGACTGAGGGACAAACAGGGGTACCAGAGAGTATACCTTGACCGCGACAGAACACAAAAAGGACTACACTGAAAGAGAGGGTACAGAGACGCAAGGAGGAACAAGAGGCAATGAAGAAAATGAGCAGGACCCAGACACAGGAGGAAGGGAAAACACACCCCACAGAATCTCCCACCAAAAGACTCCAACCGCGACATTCCCAACGCAACTGAGCAACCTATACTACAACCCACTCACTGTTCCCTCTGCCACCAACCCCCGTATCAAAAACCTCACCCCAACAGCTGTCCCTTATGGGCATTCTGACCCCACCCACATCATCACAAACCCCACCAACACCACAGCCCCATATAGGCCCCCACCAAGGCTCTCGCTCCCCCAACTCCAATATTCTTGCATGACCACAATTATAGAAAAGAAACTGAAAGTTTGGTACACAAACACGGATGGAATAATGAATAAACATGAGGAGTGGAACGAAAGAATCAATGAAAAATCCCCAGACATCATAGCAGTCACAGAAACAAAACTCGCTGAGACAATAACAGACACAATCTTCCCAA
>NC_069479.1:1111415-1127153 GCF_026875155.1 Cherax quadricarinatus
AGATTTTAGGCCTTTTATGTGCATTGAGTTTTTGCATAGCGTGAGATGGACATGAGGAACATCAAAGAGTGATCTGTGCCTTGTGTTATGGTCATGTGTTCTGTTGAGATTGGTAAGGAGATGTTTGAGGGGAGGGTTTATGTCAGAGTTAAGTGTTCTATGTATGTAGTAGGTGCATTAATAAGTATGGATGTTTTGTATTGGGAGTAGGTTTAGAGTTTTGAATATTGGTGGAGTGTGTTGTCTGTAGTGGGAATTTGTTAATAACAAGAACATAAAGTGGGACCAAGTAAACCAAGTCACTAAATGAGGATAACAAAAAGATTAGGCAATGAAAGACTGGACATCAGGCTGGAGGGAGAGAGTATGGAGGAGGTGAATGTATTCAGATATTTAGGAGTGGACGAGAGAGAGATACATGATAATATACACTTGGAAGGTCCTGGAGGAATTGGTACCAAACCTGCACACGAAAATCACTCCCTATGAAAGCAAAAGACTTGGCAGGAGATGCAACATTCCCTCAATGAAAAGCAGGGGTGCCACGAGTACAATGAGAGACAACACAATAAGTGTCCGGGGCCCAAGACAGTTCAACTGCCTCCCAGCATACATAAGGGGGATTACCAATAGACTCCAGGCTGTCTTCATGAAGGCACTAGACAGGCACCTGAAGTCAGTACCTGACCAACAGGACTGTGGTTCGTGCGCTCCTAATCCACTATGCAGTCTGGTCTCAGACCGAGCTGCGTGGGCGTTGACCGCCGAAACCCTCTCCAGGTAAACTCCAGGTAAACCCTGGGTTATCTTGAGTGGATAAATCACTACCCTGGGTTATTCTGGGTGGGTAACTCACTACCCCGGGTCATCCTGAGTGGCTAACACTCACTACCCTGGGTATCCTGGGTGGCTAACACTAACTACCCAGGTTATCCTGGGTGGCTAACACTCAGTACCCTGGGTTATCCTGGGTGGATAACATTCACTACCCTGGATTATCCTGGGTGGATAACACTCACTACCCTGGGTTATCCTGGGTGGATAAGACTCACTACCCTGGGTTATCCTGGGTGGATAAGACTCACTACCCTGGATTATCCTGGGTGGATAACACTACCCTGGGTTATCCTGGGTGGATAACGCTCGCTACCCTGGGTTATCCTGGGTGGATAACACTTGCTACCCTGGGTTATCCTGGGTGGATAACACTCGGTACCCAGGGTTATCCTGGGTGGATAACACTAGCTACCCTGGGTTATACTGGGAGGATAACACTCACTACCCTGGGTTATCCTGGGTGGATAACACTCACTACTCTGGGTTATCCTGGGTGTTTAACACTCACTACCCTGGGTTATACTGGGTGGATAAAACTCACTACCCTGGGATATACTGGGTGGATAAGACTCATTACCCTGGGTTATCCTGGGTGGATAAGACTCGCTACCCTGGGTTATCCTGGGTAGATAAGACTCACTACCCTGAATTATCCTGGGTGGATAATACTACCCTGGGTTATCCTGGGTGGATAACAATCACTACGCTGGGTTATCCTGGGTGGATAACACTTGCTACCCTGGGTTATCCTGGGTGGATAACACTAGCTATCCTGGGTGGATAACACTCACTACCCTGGGTTATCCTGGGTGGATAACGCTCACTATTCTGGGTTATCCTGGGTGTTTAACACTCACTGCCCTGGGTTATCCTGGGTGGATAAGACTCACTACCCTGGGTTATCCTGGGTGGATAACACTTCCCTGGGTTATCCTGGGTGGGTAACACTCACTACCCTGGGTTATCCTGGATGGATAACACTCACTACCCTGGGTTATCCTGCGTGGATAACACTCACTACCCTGGGTTATCCTGGGTGGATAAGACTCACTACCTTGGGTTATATTTGGTGGATAAGACTCGCTACCCTGGGTTATCCTGGGTGGATAACACTCAGTACTCTGGGTTATCCTGGGAGGATAACACTCACTACCCTGGGTTATCCTGGGTGGATGAGACTCGCTACCCCGGGTTATCCTGGGTGGATAACACTCACTACCCTGGGTTATTCTGGGTGGATAACACTCACTACCCTGGGTTATCCTAGGTGGATAACACTCAGTGCCCTGGGTTATCCTGGGTGGTTAAGACTCACTACCCTGGGTTATCCTGAGTGGATAACACTCAGTGCCCTGGGTTATCCTGCGTGGATAACACTCACTACCCTGGGTTATCCTGCGTGGATAACACTCACTACCCTATGTTATCCAGGGTGGATAACACTCACTACCCTGGGTTATCCTGGGTGGATAACACTCACTACCCTGGGTTATCCTGGGTGGATAACACTCACTACCCTGAGCTATCCTGGGTGGATAACACTCACTACCCTGGGTTATCCTTGGTAGATAACACTCACTACCCTGGGTTATCCTGGGTGGATAACACTCACTACCCTGGGTTATCCTGGGTGGATAACACTCACTAATCTGGGTTAACCTGGGTAGATAACACTCACTTACCCTGGGTTATCCTGGGTGGATAACACTCAGTGCCCTGGGTTATCCTGGGTGGATAACACTCACTACCCTGGGTTATCCTGGGTAGATAACACTCACTACCCTGGGTTATCCTGGGTGGATAACACTCACAACCCTGGGTTATCCTGGGTGGATAACACTCACTACCCTGGGTTATCCAGGATGGATAACACTCACTACCCTGGGTTATCCTGGGTGGATAACACTACCCTGGGTTATCCTGGGTGGATAACACTCACTACCCTGGGTTATCCTGGGTGGATAACACTCACTACCCTGGGTTATCCAGGGTGGATAACACTCACTACCCTGGGTTATCCTGGATGGATAACACTCACTACCCTGGGTTATCCTGGATGGATAACACTCACTACCCTGGGTTATCCAGGATGGATAACACTCACTACCCTGGGTTATCCTGGGTGGATAACACTCACTACCCTGGGTTATCCTGGGTGGATAACACTCACTACCCTGAGTTATCCTGGGTGGATAACACACTACCCTGGGTTATACTGGGTGGATAACACTCACTACCCTGGGTTAACCTGGGTGGATAACTCACAACCCTGGGTTATCCTGGGTGGATAACACTCACTACCCTTAGTTATCCAGGGGGGATAACATTCACTACCCTGGGTTATCCTGGGTCTATAACACTCACTACCCTGGGTTTTCCTGGGTGGATAACACTCACTACCCTGGGTTATCCAGGATGGATAACACTCACTACCCTGGGTTATCCAGGATGGATAACACTCACTACCCTGGGTTATCCAGGGTGGATAACACTCACTACCCTGGGTTATCCTGGGTGGATAACACTCACTACCCTGGGTTATCCTGGGTGGATAACACTCACTACCCTGGGTTATCCAGGATGGATTACACTCACTACCCTGGGTTATCCTGGGTGGATAACACTCACTACCCTGGGTTATCCTGGGTGGATAACACTCACTACCCTGGGTTATCCAGGATGGATAACACTCACTACCCTGGGTTATCCAGGATGGATAACACTCACTACCCTGGGTTATCCAGGATGGATAACAATCACTACCCTGGGTTATCCAGGAGGGATTACACTCACTACACTGGGTTATCCTGGGTGGATAACACTCACTACCCTGGGTTATCCTGGGTGGATAACACTCACTACCCTGGGTGGATAACACTCACTACCCTGGGTTATCCTTGGTGGATAACACTGGGTTATCCTGGGTGGATAACACTGGGTTATCCTGGGTGGATAACACTCTGGGTTATCCTGCTGGATAATTAACACACGTTACTATGTATAACTGTTCTTATATATACATAAACTTACTATGTATCACTGGGAAGCGTAAACCCGTAGGGGTGACTCAGCTTGTGGCACAGTCAGTTTAGATGCAAAATAAGCCAAGATAACTGTAGGTCCTTGGATCAAGATCCATCATGGTGATCACCAAGGCACCTTGATGGATAATATGTATGACCAGCGGTGGTAAACCCGCACGGGTGGTCAAGAGAGAGCCACAAATATGAGACAAAGTAGACGTCTCAGTGTTTACAAGAGTGTTGTCGGCTTCACTGTGTTCCAACATCTACACTTAATTATTCAAATATTATATACAACTTCTGTCATTGATTATATGCACTACTTATAATATACTTCACTCTTATATACTCTAGTGCTAGTTTTTACCTACTAGTGTTTGCCTTGCACACTAGTGCAGGGAATTTAAATAATAAATATTGAATTTAAGGAAGAGTTTCGGAAGCAGTGTTGACCGGCGACTTCATCTGTGAATCCGGATTTATCTTCACTCTTCAAGAACTTTCTTGATTATTTTTTTATTTCTTTATTTATTTAATTTTTTAATATATTAAATTAGACAGTGATACATAACGAACAAAGAAATACAGTGGTTAAGTGTAAAAGGCCGAGAGCTCTGTGGAAAATCACTGTATATATTTTCCAGAAATAACCATAGTTATATGTAATAGCATGGCCCCATATTTGTCATTTAATGAATATTTATGTCAACGAAAACGGAAAGCCTGTGTCTGCACAAGAAGGACAGTCGCCATGTTATTTTGAATTGGATACAATGTTACGTGTAATGGGAAAAAATTTTTCTTGCCCTCCTAGAGGTGAAGTTAGTATGTATAATTTTCTGTGTGTATATCTGTATGTACTTTCAACATAAAATACAGACAAGTAATCTCATAGGGAGACCACATTATTGTTTTCCCGTAGTCATCCCCTGTGGTAGACATGTGAGAAAACTTAACCACCTCTGGGTCACCTGCAGGTGCGGCCCTTCGACCTCACAATCTTATCCATATCTATCCGAGACAGTATGGATTGGGTAGCACACCACAATCGGTGCTACTATTAATTTGTGGACTGTATAGAAGATAGTATTATTGCGCTGATGAAGGGGAGGTGGGGATAGGTAACCACCTGGTTACATCCAACAAGGAAAACATTTGTACATAATCCCCACCACCACTTAACCAGTTGTTCTCTGGTGGTCACTTTGCATAGCTGATCACTCATAACCTACTAATTATAACACAACACTACTGGCCACATAATTTATGTCTATGAACTAGAAGGGTTACTTAACAGTGGTTGATTGATACTCCTTATTTCCTTCCATTCAAACCATCTCTGTTTCCGATGTCCTGCTCAACCGGACACATCCATTCCCTGCAGGACGAGGTATCCTATCGGTTTTGACCACGTAAAAGTCGTGATTTTCCATCCAATCTCCTCCATTATCCCCGGTACGAGAGATCACACGTTCCACTCGGAGCAAGGCGCTCTAATTTCACATCCCGCAGTCTCTTAACTCAATGTCTTATCAATGATTACATTACCCCATTCACAAGACGATTAACGTCGCAAAATCACACAAATTAAGTCACTCCAGATTCAAGCGATCTGGCCGATGAGCGAGGATTACACACGGGTATTCCCTGACACACACTGGCCGTGCACCCTGACCACCCGTCTCCTACTCTTATCACACTTTTAACCACTCTATTACCTTGGTCCCCGAAAATCATCGTTCCCTCACTCTCCACCAAGAACAGTTACGACACTTCTTATCTGAAATGAGGCTATATTAATCTTAGTACCGCGCGTGAATGTCTATTTCGTGTCCTAGCTTTCCATCTTCTTCACCACATTTCCAAAACCATCCGCCAGCCTCCCTCCCCCCACATCCCGCATGCTCCAAGGAACTTTGGTTTCTACTCCATTTTCAAAATACCCAAATTTTTTTGACTCATATCGACACATAAAACACCTATAGGCCTATAGTTTCGGAACAATGCTAAAAAGAATTTAAATTTGCCCTCACGCGCCAGGCGGAAGTCGTTGTTAAGACACTAAATTGCGTCTTCCTCCGGAGTCTATCCAGCCCTCTCTAGAATAGCGCTGCTGTTTTTCCTAGTGGGTCTTTACAACAGTTTCCTTCTTGCATTAAACCCCCTGTCAGTGGTCCTTCAATATCACTCGTGTCCACATTCCCTTAGGTTTCCATCAGCACTGGATTGAACTCCATTTAATTCTAAGGGAATTAATTACATAAATGGTCAACCAAACTTTCCCTGACCACGACACAACACTTTGACGTTACTGACAACACCTGTAGCGTCTGGTATAATTAACTAACCTTCCAGAGGCCACATTTCGATGTTGTTCATATCAATTAATCTCAATGCTCAACCTGTTGAAATGTTCTTAGTCGTTTCAACTGCCCTGGCGCACAATAAAAAGTGATTCAACGTAGTGTACAGAAGATATACTTACGCCACACACTCAGACCAATGATAATTACCTTATTATCATTTTTATCTTGTCACTCCAACACAGGCACGTTATTATAATCCCTCATCACTCCCTCGGGATTATCTCTACTAGATAGAGCGCAGCTTCTAACCTATGTCGCACAATTAGGTGAGAGGGAGTCAGTACATACCGCGTCAGAGTGTCGCTCCGTTGACAGAGGCGATTGTTTCTCATCGATTCTCTGCCTCCACCAAAAACTGCCTGAACTCTTACCTCCAAATCACATTCTCTTCCTGGTTTAGCACATTACCAAGACAGCTTTTCACTGTCACTATCATTTCTTTCGTACAGTCCTCCCTGCCAGGGGGACTCTGGGAGTAATAATTTCCAGACACACGATCCCTCGCTGGTCTACAAAGACTGTATATCATCACCATTATTTAATTTTCATCAAGTGTTGAGACTCCCGCTACAAAAATTGGTGCATTTATCTGATACTCACCAATCTTTGGACAGGACGTCTAGCTGCAAAGTTCCGGAACAGCTGTATGAACTGTCTGCAGGACAAAGTCCGGAGCCACTATCTAATGAACAGCCCTAGTAGCTGTACGAAGTAATAGACATACATACACCTCAAGTGGACACACATCTGAAGTACCCTCAAAATGATGGGCCCCACTATATTCCCTCACTCCGGTCACATCAAATGGTTTTTTAACCAACCTGCAAACGAGTTCCTTGGTCAAAAAAAAACAAAAAAAAAAAAAATGGTGGAGGACCCTGGGTACATGTAGGGTGCTGGCATCCACCCGGCGACATATTACACAAGGCGACTTGATAACCCCCTTTCTCTTGCCGTCCTTTGTGGGAATCCCATAAGGTTTCCCGAATACAGCTTTTAAGGTATCCTGCTACCCCACCGTGTCACACGTATTATTAATGGGCAATAAAGACAATCAGGATTGTCAAGTGCTTATCGAGCTATTGGGCAGCAAGATAGGGTGCATAGCAAATGGCCCACACCCCCCAATTCAGCATTTGATAACCTTGCCTTCGCACCTAATTACATTCATCTCCTCTAAATACAGCCACCAGCATTTTCTATTTTGAGCCTTTCACATTTTTTTTTTTCCGTCCACATGAAATTAATCTCATCCCTAGTTAGGTTTCATCATGTACCCTCTGTAGCCAGTATTTCAGGGATGGGGAAAATTATGTGAGATATTCATCTTACTTATAAATTAAACACAAACCTGGTCACACTAATCAGCTTAGGTAAGGCGCGAAGAATACCTGTTCATAATCAATGGGCTAAGGAGGGACTACTGACCGGAGCGGTGCTCACCGTAATCCCGACAGAGCAATATGAGCCTTTTGCAACCGCCAGTTAATTTTGTCCACCAGCCAACTTGGCTCCTTAAACCACGAGACAGCACTCACTAAATTTTTCATAAGTCAAGCCACCGAACAAGAGTCACTGGGTTCTCACGTCCACCAGGAAGTGATTAAAGGTCTAACATATGGCTGACCCAAACTGTGATGTTTCTCTCCTTCATTGCTTGATTTCAGCGACTCTGTTTTGTACATACAGCAAATCTTACTGTTACCATTTGACAATCCTTTGTAAGGATACCTCGTTATCAGACCAAAATAACGGAGTCGTTTGATATTTATCCTCTCGCAATTTATTGCTTATATATAATTTGATATTTTGACACCTACATAAATGCCGTTAATCCAACTTATGTAAGGTGCGTGATTTGATTGAGCCACTATTACATGAAGTAAGCGAACACTGCTCCATATCGTAATTTCGAAGCTTCTCCTAAAATGTGGGAGTACATTTTTTCTCCTCTTGACTGGCCACATTACGGGGGAACTTCAACATTGTTAATTTACATATTCCCCTATTAGGTTCTGCCCCACCTTTCAACAATTCCTCCTCAGGTAGGGTTTCATCCCAAGCCCACTTAAGCTCCACTGCTTACTTGTAACACACAATATTCCTCTTAATTTCCTGTGGGGACACCAAGCCAAGTGGACTCGAAAGCATTTTGCAACTTCAGTCAAGCAAGACTCTCTTGGTTACTTTATTGGCAGCTGTAGTCATTAGGCCTTTAACGATAACAAGTCACCCTCTGAGTCCCTAAGTCAGTCCCCACACATTACTATATCTTGGACACTTTCAACTCCAGGTTGCTTTCTTTATTTGAACTCTTAAACTGACGAATTACAGTTTCCATTCCTCAGGGGCAATATTTTTGCATCCTTGGCCTTATATCATTACCCCTGCGTATATGCTCATTGTTCTCTTCATAACGCTCACCCCCAGGAAATGTCCACATAAAATTGGTCCACCCATTACTAACCACTCAGTGGACCACCCAGAATCGCTATAAGGTGTGCATTTATCGTTGCTGGGTAGGAAACGACGGAGGGTAGCACCAAACCATACACCTCCTGAAGCGAAAAAGTCTTCAGGGCTAAAGTGGGTCACCATGTATTCTAGTACCCTCCGGGCGCATAAGAACACTAGTGCAATCCCGGTCATGCCTCCTGCAAGTGACGAACGCCACTCCTCCAGGAAAGCTTTACCATATGTCTGGTCCGTAATGGCAGAATTCTTAAACAACCCCTGAAGTTTAATAAGTAATGTCTCCCCAGTTTGTTTTTATTTTTCTTTTTCCGTCAACGACGGACCGCCGTGTTGTAGGTGGCATCATAACATGCCATTCAAACAAAGGTACACTTATTAAGATTTACCATCCTGGCACCTAACCATTAAAACACAATCCTCAAGGTAGTGGTCTTAGAATCCTTCTTCACCTCCGATGGTGTTGCAAAGTAGTGACCATGAGAAATCTAAATCTGGGTTTGCTCGGGAGTACCGGTCCTCTTAATTTATTATTTTAACTTGCTCATTAATTTATATCATCGTAAGCAGTCAACAGTTCTGGTGTCAATTAGCTCAAATATTCGTGGAGCTGAGCCTTTAAAATTGTCCAGTACGGGAGGAGGCCATCACGGGTAATATAGTTGGTAGTGCTGGAATGGTTTCACATTCCACGGAAGTCCTCCACACCAGTACGTCTGTCGCAGATTCAAATTTAACATCCAATTCTTGTAATCATAGTTCTCTGATAAATGGAATACATCTGGACAGTTCTTTCATTTACCTTGATTTCCCCTATGCTTGTCCAATTCCCAATAATTTAATTACACATGTTCACTTCAATCCTCTATAGAAGTATGATTTTTTACACTGGGGGTGGATAACTTCAAGAGTAAGACACACCGTACGTATTTTGATATCTGGATTCCTCCAGTCATTCAATTAGTCGGTACGAGGAAGCCTGCCATAAGCAAGTGACGCATCGCCGCGCGGTCCATAGAAAGGGGACTCCGCATTCTTTGTCATACCCCTTACAAAGGTGGCATAATGGTCACTACCTAGCAAAAATATAGCTATTGGCCCCCCACGAATCATTATTTATACCAGAAGTGTGCCAAACTACCTAAGCACGAAAGCCTTTTCATAGCGTTAACCAGCCGATAGTAGATATTTTTCTCTGGCGCACTGAATCCACTATTACGGCAATTAATATCGTTTTCCTCTCCTTTTGCCCAGCCGGACAGTTAACACTCAAAAGTGGGCGGATGGGGGACTGGGCCTTCTTATACGAGAGGAAAGCCAGATAGCTTGAGTAAAGCAGGAACTCGTCTCCCTTTGTACGTTCAATCCCTTATGGCAGTTACGTTTGTATTTGAAGGAGTGTGTGATCCCTGATCCAGTAATGCTGTTTACAGTTTATGGGGGGAAATTGTACCCCGGCCGTTTATTTATTATTCTAAACCCACATCTCCAACACAAGGCAAAAGCAACCTCAGCTATCCTCATTTACCGACAGCTTTAGCTGCAATCTTTACGTGGGCTACTGTATGTGGCCTGGGTTAATTTATCACTATAAGTACTATTGTTAATAAGCCATCATTCCGATTTATGATCTGCCCTTACACACAACTCTATGTGGTGTCTTCCCTTGTTTACAAAAAACATATAAACAATAGTGCAAGTTAGCACGGCAATCCCCTTGAATATTATATTTACCTAGACCACCTGTTACATCGAGCAAGCTCATTACCTATCTTTTTTTTTTCCATACACTTTTAACATCACCATGAATGATAGGCAATACACCGTTCTTAAGAGAAATGAGGTAGACCGTTGCAGAAGATAACAATACCTTCCTCCTTTCTTTCCTGACCCCTCTAATCAACTGCCAACAAACCACTTAAATATGTGGTACTATTCCTCCTCATGCTTGGAGGTGGTGAACCACTATAACTGGCACCATGTCCCTTGATAACGTGCCTACGTAACCCGTGTAGTAGGGTGGCTTAGGAATTTATTGAAAATATTAGATAAGGGTTCCCTTTGTGGCCGGCAGTGCACTGGGGTCTGTTATACGTGAGTAATATCCTATAGGTAATGGGTTGGCAAGACTATCTGGTCAGTGTGGACAATAAGCTTCATGCAGTCCCACTCTTATTTCTTTACCAACCTGAAAGTAAACCGCTTGTATATTCTGTTAGATAAACCACTACTATGGTCTATGGGGTACAATTTTAATCATGAATTCAAGTCACTATCAACAACCCACCTCTCACTCTCCTCTGTCTGCTCCCTCCAGAACCAAATATATTCCTTCAAGGTCTTACGAGTGCTTTCCTAGTTTGAAATACCTAAATTGCTGTACAAACCTGTTTCGGTTGAGATTTCTGGAGTTCGTTCCAAAATTAGTCCAAATTACCAACTAGATCCAGCCTAACTTTTGCTCCCAAGTTCCTAAGTGGAAACCTCCGAAAATTCAACAACTGCCTCACTTTATAGGAGTATCGATTGGGAATGCAATGTAATGAGAACTTGGCATTACTTCCCCTTACTTTTCACCGTTAAAAACCATAATTTGGGTAACACTTGCATATCACTCCTTTCATTACTACTGCTTTTAAAAATAACCAAAACTCCCTCCCATTTGTTCTCAGTTCTCACCCGGATTAAAACACATGGCATCCTCATAGATACTGTAGTTATTGGTAGAATGTCTCTGACTTTCCTTAACATAAGGAATGACCACACAACAATGTTTACGAACCCTTTACCTTCCCTCCAAAGCCTTAGTTTTGCAGGAACAATGTAGTCTCCACTCATAATGTTGATCCAGCAGTCGCTCCCTTTTTCCAGCATAATCTGCAGCAATTGCTCTAGCAGCTCTTTTTCATAAGTCTTTAAACCACAACCATAACTCATTTCTATTTCCTATGGCATCTAAGGTGTGAAGCTTTAATTCAACATGTTTAACCGTTTCTTGTTTTTCATATAAATCCTTACCCTTCTTGTATAGATTTAGTACACACGACCTTCCGAGCTTGTATTGACGCGTTCATTTGCTTTGGCATCCATGGCCTTGCCAGTCCGCACTTACTTCCTCAGAGACCCACTCATGGTTAGGAAATTAATAATCACCCATTATACTACTCTAAGTAGACCCTTATACAGTTACTTCCTTGCACCTTTAACTCCTTGTTAAAATCCTAGCCACCTTAATGTCTAGCAATTTATTGGGCTAATTAATCACATCCTTAACAGCAAACGATCGATATAAACTTTGTGCACACTTCCCTTCAATCCGAACTTCTCAATCAGTCACGTAATTATTATAATTAAAGTTCAATAATTTTTTTCACTGATTGCAATCCGGTTCACGAATGGGAACCTACGAGGCAAAGATATGGGAAAATTTTCTAGGGTGTCTTTACTGTATAGCATAACTCTCAACATTAGTGATACATTGACAAGTAATCTCATTGGGAGATAACAACCCTATTGTTTATCCTAGTACACCCCGTGTAGAACCATAAGAAAAACTAAACCCCTGTGTCACTGCTGGTGGCCCCTTCGACCCTCACAATTCTTAACCATAATCTATCCCGAGACCAGTATGGATTGGGTAGGCACATTTGTCGCAACAAGTACGGTGCTAATCAAGTAACTGTGGGGACTGTAGAGAAATAGTAGTTTTTTCGCTGAATGAATTGGCGGGATGTAGGGTACACCTGGATACCGATCCATCAAGAAACACATTTGTACATTACTCCCCAACCACTTACCATATGTTCTCTGGTTGTCACCTGAATTGTAGCAGGTTCACTCATAATCCTATCTTACTCATAACATAACACTACTGGCCAGCATAATTTTGGCATAACTAAGAAGGGTTACTATAACACTGTGGTGATAGATACTTCCTTCTATCTTCCATTCACCAACTCAGTTTTTGCGCGCTGTCCTGCTACACCGACAAGCAGTTCACATTCCGGCGGACGAGGTATCCATCGGTTGTCCACCGGTTAGAAGTCGTGAATTCCATAAATCCTCCTCCCATTAGCCCCGGTAACGAGTAGTCAACAACTAGTTCACTAAAAGCCGGAGTCAAGGGCGCTCCTATTTCTCATCCCGCATTCTCTTAACTCAATGTATTATCACATAATTACATTAACATTACACAATACATTTTAATGTCTCATACCTATTATACAAAAATTAGAGGTCACTCGTCATTAGAAGATCTGAGGCCGATGACTAGGATTAACACACGGTATGACCCCTGGACACACCCTGTTGGCCGTGCACCTGACACCGGTCCTACTCTTTATCACACTTTTTACCACTCTATTTACCGTGGTCCCGCAAATCACGTTCCCTCCACTTTCCACACATGAACATTTTTACGACACTTCTTATGCTGAAAATGAAGGCCTATAATTCCTTCCTTAGGCCGCCGTGAATGTCAATTTCGTGGTCCCATAGCTTTCCTTCTAGCTTCTTTCACCACATTCAAAACAGATCTACGCGCCTCCTCTCCCCCGCACATGCCGCGCATGCGACCAAGGGAACCTTGCTTTCTACTCCATTTTCAAATACAGTTTGACTCATATCGTCCACATAAAACACCTATTAGGCGCTATAGTTCGAAAATTAAAAATTTTACCACAGTTAGGTGACACCTCTCAAATAGGAGCGAAATTAGTTGGATGTGCATTCCTGACATGACTAAATTCAGGCGAACTGGACCAAGGACCACATTCCAGAAACCTCAGATAATTCCTTATATGTATTAACCTGGCCAGTTGTTATTTTCATAGACGACAGTGAGGTTTACTGAGTGTGATACACATTAATCTCCTATCAAATTGGTGAGTGATATTATATATATTTTCCTTCTTGCTATGTAAAATGTGTGTAAAATATTAATATATCTATATATATATAAATATATATATATATATATATATATATAATAATGTATATATAATATATATATATATATCTATATATATATAAAACCATTTATTATTTTTAAATAATACAGTCCACAAATTCTATATATTTTACAGTATTCCACAGAGTTTACTTACATATTTCATTGGTAATTAATAATGTGGGATATGAACAATGTAAGTATCGAAGGGGATAGGAAAATTTTTCTAGGTTGCTTATCTGTATGTACCTCAAAATTATATACATACAAGTAAATCCCTCATTGGGAAACAACCAGATATTTACCAGAAGTCACCCCGTGTAAGACATGGTGCTAAAAACTTAAACCCCTCTTGGTCACATAACCGGTGGTCCCTTCGGACCCTCCCAAAATAATCTTATCCATATCATCCAGACCAGTATGTGGATTGGAGAGCAATCCCACAAGTAACGGTGCTACTACAGTTATTGTGGATCTGTATAGATTATATAGTTTAGCGGAATGAATCGGGGGGTACGGTAAATACACCTAGGATACATCGCAACAATGCGGAATAACACACACGTATTGTACACTAAATATCCGACGAACTTACCAAGTGTTCTCATGGTTGTTCCGGACTAGATGAGCGTGCTGGATCACCTCCATAACTCTATCCAATTCACAACATAACATAGCCTTGGCCAGCAAGAGTCTGTATAACTAGAAGGCTAATTACACTGTGGGTTGATTGATACATCTTTATTTCCTCCATTCACCATCTCATCTCGATGTCCTGGCTACACTGACACAGTTCACCTTCCGCAGGACCGAGGAATATTCCACGATTGTCCCGGGTTAGAAGAATTGTGACTCAATGAATCTTTACACTGTTTCCCATCTAACTCCACTCCACTGGAACAACACAGGTCTAAACGTGTTCACGATCGGACCAAGGCGATACTTATTTCACATCCCGCATTCTCTTAACTCAATGTTATTATCAATGATTACAATACCATTCACAAGACGATTTAACGTCTCATAATATATACAACATTAGAGTCACTCCATTAAGATCTGAGGCCGATATGACGAGATTAACACACGGGTATGTCCCCGGACACCATACCCATGGCCGGCACCTGCCACACCGGTCGATACATTATTCACTAATTTTACCACCCCTTTACAGTGGTCCCGTAAATCAATTTCCCATCACTCTCACTAGGACAGTCACGACACTTCCTATTATGAATTGAGGCCTATATTGATCCTTAGGCCCGTGAACGCCATTCCATCATTCCGGTTTCCTCAGCCCCCTCCACACCCATTCAAAACAATCCGCCTCCCTCCCCCCGCACATCCGCGCATGCGCAAAGGGAACTCTTGGTTCTACTCTATTTTCAAATACATTTTTGACTCATATCGGCACATTAAACACCTATTAGGCGCTATAGTTTCGGAAAATTAAAAATTTTTGCACACTGCGGCCGGGCGGAGGTCGTTGCTAGACAACTTACATAATGTGGAGTACAATTTTCCCATCTTCACTGGCCACCTGGCTTGGGAACTCCAACATTGGTATTTACATAATCACCCATTAATTCTTCCACCTGTTAACTCCTCAGGTAGGGCTCCATCCAAAGCACACTCAAGCCTCCATGCTTCTGGTATTAACAATTTCCCTCTTATTGTAAGGTATGACACTAAGTCTATGCTCTCGGGGCTAATTTGTTGGGCATACATGAATTATGAGACTTTACAATAACAAGTCTCTCAGTATCCCAAGTCAGCCCCAGCACATTACTGCATATAGGCACCAACTCCATGGCCATCCATATTTATTGAACCCACAAAATGGACTAATTAGTGTTCCATTCTCTCAGGGGCATAAGCCTATGCTCCCTGGATTAATTTATTGGGCATACTGGAATTATGAGACTTTAACAATAGCAAGTCTCTCTCAGTATCCCAAGTCAGCCCCAGCACATTACTGCATATAGGCACCAACTCCATGGCCATCCATATTTTTTGAACCCTCAAAATGGGGCAATTAATTTTTCCCTTTTCTCAGGGGAAAAGCCTATGCCCCTGGATTAATTTTTTGGGC
>NC_069479.1:1127653-1145080 GCF_026875155.1 Cherax quadricarinatus
GAGTCCTCTTGTTTGCTTTTCTGGGGTAATTGTTTAAATATTGGTTTTATCTTTCTTTGACTACTTGTTCCCTACTAGGGCTCCTGTCCCCTATGAGGTCATTTATATTTTATTCCCTCTGCGTATAATTCCTGACTACCTGGACAAAATCTCCAGCTTCACCATTTCTGTCTCCCAGGACAGCACCTCCAGCTTCACCTTACTGTCTCCCAGAACAGTATCTCCAGCTTCACCATTACTGTCTCCCAGGACAGTATCTCCAGCTTAAACCATTTCTGTCTCCCAGGACAGCACCTCCAGCTTCACCATTTCTGTCTCCCAGGACAGCACCTCCAGCTTCACCATTTCTGTCTCCCAGGACAAGCACCTCCAGCTTCACCATTACTGTCTCCCAGGACAGCACTATCAGCCCCACATTTATTTGACTACCAGGCCCATCACCTCCACCCTTTTACAGTTTGTGACTACAGGCCAGTATCAAGGGCAGTACCATTCAGCCAGACTTTTATGTTCCCATCTGTTGTATAAAGCTTCCAGGTTTTATGAAAGCAACTTTGATTTTGTCCTCTTTTAATACCCTTTGTGATTTTAGTCCACAAGATTTTCCTCATTTGGGCATACCCAAAAACCTTCTCTGTTTTAATACTGTTGTAGCTAGTTCTGGGATATCTGCACAAGGGGCGTGACACCAATTTCCACAAAAATGACAATTTATCCATGTGGAAGCCCGTTTGTTTGACTGAACCACAGACACACACAGCTTCATAATGATTTGAATGGTTGATTTCTGCAATTCTACTAGCAACCTCTTGAATATTCTATTAATAACCTCCTTAAATGAAGCCTAGCTATTTGTATTTCTGCAATGTACAGGCCAAACCCCCCCCCTTTTGCTTGTTCACTCGTCACATCTGTATAGGTTGTAACCTGGGATCCATATTTCGTTGTCCAGTGATCCTTTATGTGGGTCTCAGTGAAAGCCGTGGAACATTGCCTTTGCTCTGCAAGCAGTCCACGGATGAAAGATATTTGTTGTTTGTTGCTGGGTTTTGACCCTGTAATATTTGCAAAGAAGAATGTTATCGGACTGGTGGTATTGTTGGTACTGGGTGGATTTTTTTTTTTTCCCGGGATTAGTATCGTATCTGTTGGTTTGGAGTGGAGGCCTTTGACTGTGGTTCCACTCCAGGAATGACTGGATTTGGTGTACGATTTTCTTGCCATTTCTGCCAGTTTTTTTTCCTTCCTGGAAAAAAAAAAACTCTCCTCTGAGTGGCTGGGTCCCCGGGTTTTTTCCCAGGGCCTGGATGTTTTGATTTTTTTTCCCCCTTTTGATGGATGCCTGGCAATTTAAGTTAAGCCAGTTTTTCCCCCTTTTTGAAGGGGAACAGTTCAGGGTGAAAAAGCTTACAGGGGGGAGTTTGCATTTTCTTTTCAAAGGGGCATGCCATTTTCTAGGGTGGTCATGTTGCACCCCCCATCTTTTTTCCAGATTTCCTGGGGACCCCCGAGTGTCTCCTACGCATTTCAGATATATTGACCTCTTTTAACCACTTGTTTTTTCTTTTCCGTCGCCTGAAAGGGAGCGCCTGCCCTTTTTATTTAATTACCCCCCTTTTTTGTTAGAGGAATAAGCTTGCGCTAATCGAGTCCCAAAGTTAATCTTTTTAGGCATAAGTTGGGGTCTGGTTGTTGTTTTTTTCCCCAGCTTATTCGGTTTTAGGATTTGGGTTTATTTCCCCCCTTTATTTTTTTTTATTTTGAATTAAATTTGGTGAATGGGTCCCTCTTGACAATTCATATGTCGGTCGGGGCTCCACGATAAGTCTAAACTCTTTATGTTGTGACTGGTATATTGTTTTTGATAGGGTGCATTTTTATCGGATCATCTTTGTTAGTGAAGAGAGGTTAGGTTCCCCAGTTGTAGGCTCTATATTTGCGGGTTTTAAATTAAATTTTGTGCGAATTTAAAAGCTGGTGATTTGTGAGTTTTTCATCAGAGCTGTTGGTGTTATTACGCAACATATTTTTGCTGTTTTCCCTCCATTTTAGGTGCCTTAGTTGAAACCTTCGGAAAAATTGCCCACATAAAATTGTTTGCTCTTTATTTTACCAGTGGACTTTCCATACTTTTAAAAGGGTGCATTTATCGTCACTTAAAGTGGAAAGGGATGGATGTAGCACCAAAATAATTGTTTTAAAGCGAAAGGTTTTCAGAGGGGTAAATGGGTCAATAGGATTTTCAGGCCCTAAGAAGCGGGTACAAACCCGTCACCTCTTGTAACCCACTTTGGAAAGCTTTACTTATGTCGCCATAAAGCATAATGCTTACTCTGAAAATTTTTTAAAATTCTCCCAATTTTTCCTCCGCGGACCGATCAAAAGTCATTTAAATAGGTAATTTTTGTTGCTCCTGGGGATACAATTTAAAACAATCCTCAAAGAGTGGCAGGTTTACCTAGTGATGTGGGAAATGTGACCTAAATTTTGGCTTGTCAGGGGTACCTCTTTTTAAAATTTTTTTAATTAACTGTTAGCAATTATATCATTTAGGCAGTTAATAATTCTGGTGTCGTAATCATTTTGCGGGGGCGAGCCTTTAAATTCCTAGCCATTCTGTAATTAGTGGGCAATTTGGTGGTTCAGTCTCAGGAAACCAAACCCCGTATTGTCCAGATTCAATTTTTCATCTCTCAGGATTTTCCTGAGAAGGGTAAGATAAGATTTTTTGTTCGGGTTTTTAAAACCCCGAGGGTTGCCACCCAGGGTAAAACCCCAAAAAAGTCAGGGGTCATCGGGACTGTCTAACTTTTTTCCCTGGGGTCCTTAACTTGTCCCCCAGGATGCGACCCACACCAGTCGACTAACACCCAGGTACCAATTTGCTGCTAGGTGAACAGGACAACAGGTGTAAGGAAACGTCGAAATGTTTCCACCCGCCTGGAATCGAACCCGGGCCCTCCGTGTGTGAAGCGGGAGCTTTAGCCACCAGGCCACCAGGACTTTCTTTATATACATTTATTCCAATGCTGTCTAATTCCCACAATGTATGCACTGGCTCAACACCATCCTCTATGGAAGAATTATACTGGGATACGATTTCATGAGTAAGACACACAGTTATGGTATTTGTAGTTTCCTCTAGACATGAATTATTATTACGAGGAATCCTACCATACATTACATGGCCTCCTGCAGTCTTCAAAAGGGCGACACCACATTTCTTTACCATACCCTTTACAAAGGAGGCATAATAGTCACTACCTATCAAAATATTTATTGGGCCTACAGAATCATCACTTACACCTGAAGGTGCTAAATTTACATTATGTGAAAGTCTTTCTGTAGCTTTACTAAGCCCTACTGTAGTTATTTTCTCTGGAAGTCTATCTACAATTACCGCATTAACACGTTTTTTCTCATTGCTCAACCTGACAGTTACATAAACAGTGTCATAAAATTGAGCTCTTTTATCTGAGAGAAAACCAGATAATTTTAGAGTTGTAGGATCTCCCATCTGTACTTTCATCCCATTAAGACATTCACATTTAATAAAAGTACGTTGGGATCCCTGGTCTAATAATGCAGTTACATTTTTTGATTCATGCCTTTTATCATCAATTTTTACCTGTAACACAGGTAAGGCTACTTCAGCAAAACCATCATTATTAACATTAGCAGCAATATTTACATTAGCTACTGTTGTGTCAGGATTCTCAACATTATCATTATTATCAACATTATCATATAGACCTTTACACATGACTATATGGTGTCTTCCTTTGTTGCATTGATAACAGAAGTTTAATTTGGCATAACAATCCTTTACATTGTGATTACCTAAACACCTGATACATATGTCAAGTTTATCCAATCTTTCAACTTTATCATTCCATGAATTGTATGCAATGCAATTCTTAGAAAAATGAATACCCTTTCAGAAGAGACAATCTCTCCTTTCTTTGACTGGTTTCTTATTAACTGGGCTACTCTTAGGAGGGTACTTATTCTTCTTACCTTGTGGAGAATCATTATTTTTGATTCCTTCTAATTGATATGCACCTATGCAACTCTTTTTAGGAAATGAAATTTGATTATTACCATTGGGATAATTTTTCCCTTTATGAAACTTGACAGATACCTCAGAGTTATTATGTGTTGAATCTTTAAAATGAGTTAGTTGGCTGGTCTGCAACTGCACAATTAATTCTTGTAGACCTAATCTTATTTCCTCCAGTCCAAAATAACCTTTGTGATATTTATTCGAGACTCATTCAAGTGTTTTACAACTCAATTTATTCTGTACCATGGCACTCAATAACCAGTCTGATTCCTTCAGATTATATTTATTACTTAATGTTTTGAGAGTGCTCTCCAGTTTAACTCTAAACTGCTGTAAACCTTTGTAAGTGTGATCTGGAGATTTTAAATTAACAATGATATTCACTAGATCCAACCTACTTTGTTCTATATAACCATAAGTGACTTTCAACAAGTCAACTGCTTCCTTGTAAGAGTCATCTACATTGCGAAAGGCTTGTATGAGTATGTAAGCATCTCCTCTTACCTGGAGTTTACCTGGAGAGAGTTTCGGGGGTCAACGCCCCCGCGGCCCGGTCTGTGACCAGGCCTCCTGGTGGATCAGCGCCTGATCAACCAGGCTGTTGCTGCTGGCTGCACGCAAACCAACGTACGAGCCACAGCCCGGCTGATCAGGAACTGACTTTAGGTGCTTGTCCAGTGCCAGCTTGAAGACTGCCAGGGGTCTGTTGGTAATCCCCCTTATGTGTGCTGGGAGGCAGTTGAACAGTCTCGGGCCCTGACACTTATTGTATGGTTCTTACGTGCTAGTGACACCCCCGCTTTTCATTGGGGGGATGGTGCATCGTCTTGCCAAGTCTTTTGCTTTCGTTAGTGAGTGATTTTCGTGTGCAAGTTCGGTACTGTCCCTCTTGGATTTTCCAGGTGTATATAATCATGTATCTCCCCCTCCGGCCCCCGGGGGGTTAAAATAATTTAGTTACACAGGCTGGGTTAAACTCCTTCATGCAAACTGTTTTAAAAAATTTGATCAAAATTCCCCCCCTAAAAAGAAACAATTTTCCTTTCGAATAAACCCCAGCCCTGAGCCTTAGCAATTATATGTAAAAAAAAAATTTTTTTTTAAAAATTTTAAATGTAAATTAATAAAAACCTTTTTAGCCCCCTTGGTTTATCAAAATTAATATTATACAAATTTAAAAAACCCTTGCCAAAATTTTGGGCATAGCAACATTAATATTTTTACCATTAAATATTGGGTTTACATTTGGAAATTATAAATTAAACACATAAAACTGTTTAAAAAATTTTGGCCAAAAATTTTTCTTATAAAATTTAAATTATTTTACAAAAAACATTAATAAAAATCCTGGGCCATTTTTGGTTTTGAAAAATTAAATTTACACTTTTAAATTATAATTATTTACACTTTGGCTTATCAATTACAATACATTTTATAATATTCCCGGGATTTTACCGGGAAGGGGCCCGGGGGGTAAACGCCCCCGCGGCCCCGGTCTGGGACCAGGCCCCCCTGGGGGATCAGAGCCGATAAACCGGGCTTTGCTGCGGTTTTGCACGAAAACCCAAACATACGAGCCACGCCCGGCTACCCGGAACTGACTTTAGGTGTTTGTCCAGTGCCAGCTTGAAGACTGCCGGGGGTCTGTTGGTTTTAAAATATAATTTTTGGCCACATTTGACTTACCCAAAAATTAAATATTGTAAAAATTTTATAATCCCTACCTTAAGTAAATTTGTAAATTTTAAATCCCCCCCTTTCCTATATTCACATATAATTTTTTAAAGAAATTTAAATAATTAATGGATTCCCAATGATTACCCCCTTTCAAGAAGGACCAAGGGGCCCAAATTAAATGGGGGAAAATTCCCATTTATTGAATGTATCATTATGTAAAAAAACAAAAAATAAATATAGTAATTTTATTTGTCAGTTAGACAATTTAGGAATTTGGGACACCTAGGTTGAAAAAAATGTCCCCCTTTGATACCTACTCTGTCATACCCCCATTAATTACCAATGAAATATGTATAAAACCCGGAAACTGGGAAATTTCATAAGCCCTTTTTGGGCTGTAAAATTAAAAAAAAATAAAAAGGTTTTTATTAAAACACAATTACATTACAGAAAGAAAATTTATCTTAATATCCCCCACCAAATTTTACTGGGGATTTAAAAGTGTATCATACTCCCGAAACCCCCATGTTATCTATGAAAAAAACACTGGCCCGGTTTCAAAATAAGGGGAACATGAGGTTTTCCCCAGCTGTCCTTTCCGTCGCCTGATATCTCAAGTTAAGCAGGAATGCCTTTCCCAAAAATTGTGCCTCCCCATTTTGGGGAAAGGGGTCAAAAAACTTCAACCTCTAGAGCACTAAAAAAAATTTTTCCCCTTTATTTTAATTTTTTTATTTATTTATTTATTTTTTTATTTATTTTAAAAATTTTTGCATAAACCCAAGGGACAAATAATACAGATAAGAGCAGCTGCCAAAACCACTTATACTATGCATACATTACGGGCTGGCCCTTTAAAAATTAAACTTAAGATTAACTAAGCCCAAAAAATTTAAATCAGTGATAAGCCCTTTTTAAACCCCGTTAAATAAAAAATACAAATAGTATTACAAAGACAGTTTAGTGGTTGCATGCATTGTTTTTACATTCAGGTAGTGTATTTACAAAAAAAAAAAAAACAAAAAAAAATTTTTTTTTTGGTTTAACTTTTTTTGTGATATAATTGTGTTTTAATTTTGATAACATTTAGGATATAAAATTTTTAAGGTTTTAGTTTTCAAATATTTTTTTGGTTTTTTAGTGAGTAAGTGAACTTTGAGAAAGAATTTAATTTATAAAAAGGGAGTGTTTCTTTTATATTTTTCAGGTAAAGAAATTCCCGATTTAAAGGGCCCTTTTTTGTTTCATTGAGTTTTTTGCATAGGTGAGATGGACACGAGGAAAATCAAAGAGTGATCTGTGCCTTTATTATGGTCCCTGTTTTGTTTGGTTTTGGGAAGGAGATGTTTTAGGGGAGGGTTAATATCAGAGTTAAATGTTTCTTGGTTGTAATAGGTTTCAGTAATAAAATATGGATGTTTTTATGGTGAGTAAAGGGGGGAGTGTATTGGGAAAATTTGGGGGAGGGCCGCCCGTTTGTGGGAATTTGTTTTCATTCTAACTGCAGCCTTTGTTGGGTAATTAAATGGTTGAGATGGGTTTGTTTTTTGTTAGCCCCTTGCACAAAATTCCCCTAAAGGGGAGAAATGGGGGTAAAAAAAAGGAAAAAGTGATAAAGGGGCCCGGAGGGCCCGACTGGGAACATAGTACCCTATTTTTCGATAGTATGCCTACAGTTTGGAAATTTTTCTTAGAAATTTGTTGTATGTGTGTATGAAATTTGAGTCATTATCGGGTGGATTCCCAAGAATTTTCCTCTGTTAGCTTTGTGGGTAGGGGATCCGTTTATCGTTAGTTAAGAGGTACATCGTAGCTCGATACCAAAAGAATGAAGTAGGGTTTTTTTAAAGTTTAGTTAAGTTTGTTAGTCCTCATCCCGGTAGAATTTTTTTGAATTTGTGTTTACAGTATTATTTGCGTGACTGGCTCGGGTGAGAGAAATAGTGGCACTTTCAAATAGTGTGGGTTTGAGTAAATTTCGAAACATTTGGTAGGGCATTTATGTATAGGGAAAAAGAGAAGAAGGCCAAGGACACTTTCCTGTGGGCACCAACTGTAAATTTGGGTTTCGCAGAAATTTCCCCCTTTGCGTACACATATTTGGGTTTTGTTGCTGAGGTAAGACTTGGGTAGTTGAGGGAGTGCCCTCTTATACCTAGTTGACAATTTACGTGGAGCAAGTCATGGTCAACTGACAAAACTTTATAAGTCAATGAAGACCCCCATGGGCTTTTTTTTTCTCTATTGCAGTGTATTATTTTCAAGCATGTGTAAAATAGATCATTATATTTTATACCTGCCCCAAATTGGCAGGGGTTGAGTGTTATGGGGATGAGGTAGAAGCAATTGTTATGAATTAATTTTTCGAAGATTTTGAGAGGGGGTGTAATTGGTTTTGGGCCTATAGTTTTCAACTCTGTTTGGTCTCCTTTTGGGGGTCGGGGGTGACCCTGCTATTTTGAGAACTGGGGGGAAGGTGGGGTTTAAAGGGGATTTGTTAAAGAGTGTTGCAATGTTTGTGATGTATTTGTGACGTTTTTTTGTATATAAAGGGGTAAGGTATTTAAAAATTCCTCCCTTTGTTTTTCAGTGCGTTGATAATAAGGAGACTTCGAGGGGTTTTTAGTGGGAGCTGGAAAAGTGTGTTCGGGTTTTTTGCCGGTGGGGTATCATTGGTGGGTACTGATTGGGGATATTTTTGGCAAGGTTTTGGCCTATAGTGGAAAAAAATCATTGAGTTGTTTGCGGTTTCTTTTGGTGGGATTTGGGGTTCATCTATTTTGTAATTTTATTTCAATATGTCGTGAATCAACGTTGTATCTAATTAAAAATAACAATGGCGACTGTCCTTCTGCACAGACGCGCTTTCGTTTTCTATGACAAAAAATTATTAAATACAGTATGGGCCTCTATTTACTATAACTACTGTATTTCTGGGAAATTATGTATTTTCCACAGGCTCTTGGATGTTAAAACTTAACCCACGTACTTCTTTGACATCTTTTATCATGACCAAATTAATAAAAAATAAAAAAATAAATAAATAATAAATAAATAAATAAAAAATAAATAAATAAATAAAAAAATAAATAAATAAATAAAAAAATCAAGAAAGTTTTTGAAGATGAAGATAATCCCGGGTTCACAATGGAGTCCCCCGGTCAAAACTTCCCCGAAACTCTTCCTTAAATTAAATATTTTTATTAAAAAATTCCTGCACTATGTAACAAACAATAGTAGGTAAAAACAGCACTAGAGTATAAGAGTGAAGTTTTTATAAGTAGTGATTAATCTGACGAAGTTTTTATAAAAATTTTAATAATTAAGGGATGTTGGAAACAGTGAAGCCCACAAAAAACTTGAAACACTGAACGTCTAATTGTTTATATTTTTGGCTCTCTCTTACCCCCCCCTGGGGGTTTTCCACCGCTGGTCATACAATTACCACAAAGGTCCTTGGGGTCACCAGATGAATCTTGATCCCGGAACTACAGTTATCTTGGCTTATTTTGCATCTAAACTGACTCTGCCACAAGTTGAGTCACCCCTACGGGTTTACGCTTCCCAGTGATATATATAGTAAGTTTATGTATATATAAGAACAGTTATACATAGTAACGTGTGTTAGTTATCCAGCAGGATAACCCAGAGTTATCCACCCAGGATAACCCAGAGTAGTGAGTGTTGTCCATCCAGGATAACCCAGGGTAGTGAGTTATCCACCCAGGATAACCCAGAGTAGTGAGTGTTATCCATCCAGGATAACCCAGGGTAGTGAGTGTTATCCATCCAGGATAACCCAGGGTAGTGAGTTATCCATCCTGGATAACCCAGGGTAGTGAGTGTTATCCATCCAGGATAACCCAGGGTAGCGAGTGTTATCCATCCAGGATAACCCAGGGTAGTGAGTTATCCATCCTGGATAACCCAGGGTAGTGAGTGTTATCCATCCAGGATAACCCATGGTAGCGAGTGTTATCCATCCAGGATAACCCAGGGTAGTGAGTTATCCATCCTAGATAACCCAGGGTAGTGAGTTTTATCCACCCAGGATAACCCAGGGTAGTGAGTGTTATCCACCCAGGAAAACCCCAGGGTAGGGGAGTTTTTATCCATCCTGGATAACCCAGGGTAGTGAGTTATCCATCCTGGATAACTCAGGGTAGTGAGTGTTATCCATCCTGGATAACCCAGGGTAGTGAGTTATCCACCTAGGATAACCCAGGGTAGTGAGTGTTATCCACCCAGGCTGTATAGTCCTTGTGGCTTAGCGCTTCTTTTTGATTAAATAATAATAATAATATCCACCCAGGATAACCTAGGGTAGTGAATGTTATCCATCCTGGATAACCCAGGGTAGTGAGTTATCCACCTAGGATAACCCAGGGTAGTGAGTGTTATCCACCCTGGATAACCCAGGGTAGTGAGTTATCCATCCTGGATAACCCAGGGTAGTGAGTTATCCATCCTGGATAACCCAGGGTAGTGAGTTATCCACCCAGGATAACCCAGGGTTATCCATCCTGGATAACCCAGGGTAGTGAGTGTTATCCACCCAGGATAACCCAGGGTAGTGAGTGTTATCCACCCAGGATAACCCAGGGTAGTGAGTGTTATCCACCCAGGATAACCCAGGGTAGTGAGTGTTATCCAATCTGGATAACCCATGGTAGTGAGTGTTATCCATCCTGGATAACCCATGGTAGTGAGTGTTATCCATCCTGGATAACCCAGGGTAGTGAGTGTTATCCATCCTGGATAACCCAGGGTAGTGAGTGTTATCCATCCTGGATAACCCAGGGTAGTGAGTTATCCACCTAGGATAACCCAGGGTAGTGAGTGTTATCCACCCAGGATAACCCAGGGTAGTGAGTGTTATCCATCCTGGATAACCCAGGGTAGTGAGTGTTATCCCTCCTGGATAACCCAGGGTAGTGAGTGTTATCCCTCCTGGATAACCCAGGGTAGTGAGTGTTATCCACCCAGGATAACCTAGGGTAGTGAGTGTTATCCATCCTGGATAACCCAGGGTAGTGAGTTATCCATCCTGGATAACCCAGGGTAGTGAGTTATCCACCCAGGATAACCCAGGGTAGTGAGTGTTATCCATCCTGGATAACCCAGGGTAGTGAGTGTTATCCATCCTGGATAACCCAGGGTAGTGAGTTATCCACCTAGGATAACCCAGGGTAGTGAGTGTTATCCACCCAGGATAACCCAGGGTAGTGAGTGTTATCCATCCTGGATAACCCAGGGTAGTGAGTTATCCACCTAGGATAACCGGGGTAGTGAGTGTTATCCACCTGGAAAAACCCAGGTTAGTGAGTTATCCATCCTGGATAACCCAGGGTAGTGTTATCCATCCTGGATAACCCAGGATAGCGAGTGTTATCCATCCTGGATAACCAAGGGTAGTGAGTGTTATCCACCCTGGATAACCCAGGGTAGTGAGTGTTATCCAACCTGGATAACCCAGGGTAGTGAGTGTTATCCACCTAGGATAACCCAGGGTAGTGAGTGTTATCCACCAAGGATAACCCAGGGTAGTGAGTGTTATCCACCCAGGATAACCCAGGGCACTGAGTCTTATCCACCCAGGATAACCCAGGGCACTGAGTCTTATCCTCCCAGGATAACCCAGGGTAGTGAGTGTTATCCATCCAGGATAACCCAGGGTAGTGAATGTTATCCATCCTGGATAACCCAGGGTTGTGAGTGTTATCCATCCTGGATAACCCAGGGTAGTGAGTGTTATCCATCCTGGATAACCCAGGGTAGTGAGTGTTATCCACCCAGGATAACCCAGGGTAGTGAGTGTTATCCATCCTGCATAACCCAGGGTAGTGAGTGTTATCCATCCTGGATAACCCAGGGTAGTGAGTGTTATCCACCCAGGATAACCCAGGGTAGTGAGTGTTATCCATCCTGGATAACCCAGGGTAGTGAGGGTTATCCATCCTGGATAACCCAGGGTAGTGAGTGTTATCCACCCAGGATAACGCAGGGTAGTGAGTGTTATCCACCCAGGATAACGCAGGGTAGTGAGTGTTATCCATCCTGGATAACCCAGGGTAGTGTTATCCATCCTGGATAACCCAGGGTAGTGAGTGTTATCCACCCATGATAACCCAGGGTAGTGAGTATTATCCATCCTGGATAACCCAGGGTAGTTTGTGTTATCCATCCTGGATAACCCAGGGTAGTAAGTGTTATCCATCCTGGATAACCCAGGGTAGTGAGTGTTATCCACCCAGGATAACCCAGGGTAGTGAGTGTTATCCATCCTGGATAACCCAGGGTAGTGAGTATTATCCACCCTGGATAGTCCAGGGTAGTGAGTGTTATCCACCCAGGATAACCCAGGGTAGTATGTGTTATCCACCCAGGATAACCCAGGGCACTGAGTCTTATCCACCCAGGGTAACCCAGGGTAGTGAGTGTTATCCATCCAGGATAACCCAGGGTAGTGAGTGTTATCCATCCTGGATAACCCAGGGTAGTGAGTGTTATCCACCCAGGGTAACCCAGGGTAGTGAGTTATCCATCCTGGATAACCCAGGGTAGTGAGTGTTATCCATCCTGGATAACCCAGGGTAGTGAGAGCTATCCACCCAGGATAACCCAGGGTAGTGAGTGTTATCCATCCTGGATAACCCAGGGTAATGAGTGTTATCCATCTTGGATAACCCAGGGTAGTGAGTGCTATCCACCCAGGATAACCCAGGGTAGTGAGTGTTATCCATCCTGGGGAACCCAGGGTAGTGAGTGTTATCCACCCAGTATAACCCAGGGTATTTGAGTGTTATCCACCCAGGATAACCCAGGGTAGTGAGTGTTATCCACCCAGGATAACCCAGGGTAGTGAGTGTTATCCACCCAGGATAACCCAGGGCAGTGAGTGTTATCCACCCAGGATAACCCAGGGCAGTGAGTGTTATCCACCCAGGGTAACCCAGGGTAGTGAGTGTTATCCACCCAGGATAACGCAGGGCACTGAGTCTTATCCACCTAGGATAACCCAGGGTAGTGAGTGTTATCCATCCAGGATAACCCTGGGTAGTAAGTGTTATCCACCCAGGATAACCCAGGTAGTGTTATCCACCCAGGATAACCCAGGGTAGTGAGTGTTACCTACCCAGGATAACCCAGGGTAGTGAGCCTTATCCACCCAGGATAACCCAGGGTAGTGAGTGTTATCCACCCAGGATAAATCAGGTAGTGTTATCCACCCAGGATAACCCAGGGTAGTGAGCGTTATCTACACAGGATAACCCGGGGTAGTGAGTTATCCACCCAGGATAACCCAGGGTAGTGAGTGTTATCCACCCAGGATATCCCAGGGTACCGAGTGTTATCCACTCAGGATAACCCTGGGTACTGAGTGTTATCCACCCAGGATAACCCAGGGTAGTGAGTCTTATCCTCCCAGGATAACCCAGGGTAGTGAGTCTTATCCACCCAGGATAACCTGGGTTAGTGAGTCTTATCCACCCAGGATAACCCAAGGTAGTGATTTATCCACCCAAGATAACCCAGGGTTTACCTGGAGTTTACCTGGAGAGGGTTTCGGGGGTCAATGCCCACGCAGCTCGGTCTGAGACCAGACTGCATAGTGGATTAGCGGCGCACGAACCACAGTCCTGTTGGTCAGGTACTGACTTCAGGTACCTGTCCAGTGCCTTCATGAAGACAGCCTGGAGTCTATTGGTAATCCCCCTTATGTATGCTGGGAGGCAGTTGAACAGTCTTGGGCCCTGGGCACTTATTGTGTTGTCTCTCATTGTACTCGTGGCACCCCTGCTTTTCATTGAGGGAATGTTGAATCTCCTGCCAAGTCTTTTGTTTTCATAGGGAGTGATTTTCATGTGCAGGTTTGGTACCAATCCCTCCAGAACCTTCCAAGTGTATATTATCATGTATCTGTCTCTCGTCCACTCCTAAATATCTGAATACATTCACCTCCTCCATACTCTCTCCATCCAGCCTGATATCCAGTCTTTCATTGCCTAATCTTTTTGTTATCCTCATTTAGGACTTGGTGTACTTGGTCCCACTTTATGTTCTTGTTATTAACAAATTCCCACTACAGACAACACACTCCACCAATATTCAAAACCTACTCCCAATACAAAACATCCATACTTATTACTGCACCTACTACATACATAGAACACTTAACTCTGACATAAACCCTCCCCTCAAACATCTGCTTACCAATCTCAACAGAACACATGACCATAACACAAGGCACAGATCACTCTTTGATGTTCCTCATGTCCATCTCACGCTATGCAAAAACTCAATGCACATAAAAGGCCCTAAAATCTGGAATTCATTACCTGTGAATATAAAAGAAACACTGTCTGTTTATAAATTCAAGTCTCTTCTCAAAAATCACTTACCCACAACTAAATAAATACTGATATAATTGTATCTCATAAATTGTATCTCATATATGTATCTCATTATTGTATCTCAAAAATGTCAACCTGTGACCCAATCAAACTTTGTTACTATTTAACTTCATTACCTAACAGAATACTCCATTCTATTGATTACACAGCAACACAGTAAATGACAATATGACCTGTCTTTGTAATACTCATTTGTACTAAATTGTTGTCTGTTTTACAATCATTTTTGTACCACTGAATATATCATTGCTTAGTTAATCTTAAGTTAATTTTAAGCCTGCCCATAATACTCTGCATACAAGGGGCTTTGGCATGCTGCACTTTAAAAAATTGTATTCCTTGTACTTCTCTGTATCATGTTCAAATTAATAAATAAATAAATAAATAAATAAAAAAGTTGAATTTGGTGAAGGTTCCCTCGTGACTGATCCCATTTTGTCAGTCTGGGGCTCCGTGCATACATGTCTGAACCTCGATTATGTTGTGATCTGAGTATATTGTTTTTAATATGGTGACATTTCGTATCAGATCATCGTTGTTAGTGAAGATGAGGTCGAGTGTATTCTCCAATCTAGTAGGCTCTATTATTTGATTGTTTAAGTTGAATTTTGTACAGAGATTTAAAAGCTCGTGTGTGTTTGAGTTCTCGTTTGAGCTGCCTCCTGGTGTTATCACTGCAACAACATTATTTGCTATATTCCTCCATTTTAGTTGCCTTAAGTTGAAATCCCCCAGGAGCAAGATGTTTGGGGCAGGAGCTGGAAGGTTTTCCAGACAGTGGTCAGTTTTCAACAGCTGTTCCTGGAATTGTTGGGGCGTTGTATCTGGAGGCTTGTAGACTATCACAACGACTAGATTTTGGTTCTCAATCTTTGCTGCTAAAACTTCAACTACATCATTTGAGACATTTAGCAGTTCTGTGCAAACAAGTGACTCTGTGATATACAGGCCAACCCCCTCTTTTGCCTGTTCACTCTGTTGCATCTGTATAGGTTGTAACCTGGGATCCACATTTCATTGTCCAAGTGATCCTTTATGTGGGTCTCTGTGAAAGCCGCAAACATTGCATTTGCCTCTGCAAGCAGTCCACGGATGAAAGGTATTTTGTTGTTCGTTGCTGGCTTTAGACCTTGTATATTTGCAAAGAAGAATATCATCGGATTGGTGGTACTGGCGGGGGGGGGGGGGGGTTCCGGCACTAATATCTGTATCTGTTGGTTTGGAGTGGAGGCCATTGACTGTGATTCCACTCCATAAATGACTGGATTTGGCATATGATTCTGCCATTTCCTGCCAGGTTTTTTTCCTTCCTGGCACTAAAAATCTTCGCCCTCTTGAGTGGCTGTGGCTACCCAGGTTTTCCCATGGTCTGGATGTTTTGTATCTTTTTGTCCCCTTTAGATGGTGTGCCTCTCAATATAAGTTATAGCACTGTCTTTCCTGTACTGAAGAGGGACACATTTCAGGGTGAAAAAGCTTACAGGACAGGAGTTTGCATTTTCCTGTTGTCATATGGGCATGGCATTTTCTACGGTGGTCAAAGTTGCACGTCCCATTGTTTTCCAGATTTCCCATGTCTACAGATACCAAGTGCATATGTGCACAGGCTTGGTTTCTGTTTGCCTTGGATTTTTGTGGCTGTATTCCCTGTTGGTGCATGTTTTCCTGTCTCATTCCTATCCTCACTAGTATTAACAATGGAGCTCTCACCAGTTGTTTCTGGTAATATATCCTCACTATTACTAGTGGAGTCTCCTTGTTTGATATTGCCTGTGCTGTTACTAGTTTGTAATATTGGTTTTATCTTGTGCTGCACCATATGGTACCCTGCACCATATGGTACCCTGCACCATATAGTACCCTGCACCATATGGTATCCTGTACTGTATGGTACCCTATACCATATAGTACAATGTGCCATATGGTACCCTGTACCATATAGTACCCTGCACCATATGGTACCCTGCACTGATGGTAGCCTGCACCCTATGGGATCTTTTAATGTATAGTACCCTATACCATATAGTACAAAGTGCCATATGGTACCTGTACCATTATAGTACCCCGCACCATATGGTACCCTGCACTGTATGGTAGCCTGCACCATATGGGATCTTGTAATGTATAGTACCCTATACCATATAGTACAATGTGGTACCCTGTAACATATGATACCATGTATCAATGGTCAGCAGGAGGTGTTGATGCCACAAGGCACCAGCCAAGACAGAGTGAGGACAAACAAGTCACTGATCAGCAGTTTCCAAGGGGCAAGCGCTTGTCATCCCCTCAAGGAACATGTCGAGGACGTACATTTGTAAATATGTGACAGAACATTACTAATATACATTTTGCAAAATTTTTTTGTAAACAATTATTGTAAATGAAATAATGATGACAATTTAGTATGTTTATTGTGTTGATAAAAGTACCATATGGTACCAAAGTTTCCATAGATACAATGGTACCTTTTCACCATTGGTACCATGATTATGGTAACCATTATACCAAATGGTGCCAAATTTTACCCTATTCTACATTTTGGTAAAATTGTATATGGTGCATTGTACCCTATTGCAACATGGTACCATTGTACCATATGGTACCCTTGACCCTATGGCCCCTTGTACCATAAGTATATGGGTTTCCTTGTTTGAACACAATAACCACACTAATATTTTTCATCATTTGTTTACAATAAACTTGTAAACATTTGTAAGCATATAATGATAACAAATTGTGCAGTATTGTGTGAATACATTGGGTACACTTATTACAATATACATTATATTGTCTTTAGGGTACAAATGTTACCAGAAAAAAAAAAATTAGAAAGAAAAGTATAAAAACGTAAAATATAAAAAAATGTGTTTGCGGAGTTGCTAATGTTGCCGGCACTCGGTCATTTGGGCCAAATTCCCACCGCTGATTGGGAAGTACTGATAGAAATTTTTTGTTTTTTTTATTACCTCAAACCCCGCGGGGCACTGCTGTATTTGGGACATTTTTTTCTTCAATATATCGTGTTTCTAATTTCTTACCAAAGAGCGGGACAGCAAGTTCTTTGGTCCAGGTATTATGTAGCAGTCGCATCAATCTCAAGCACCAAAACAATGATTATTGTGAAAGTTTGGAAGAGAGCGGATTAAAAACTCACTCCACATAAACAAAGCCACACTCGACTGCTTAAACCCTTTTTAAAGTTTAACCCTTTTTTTTTTTTTTTTTTCCCCCCTTCAATTCTATTTTTAATTTTTAATAAAATTAAATTTT
>NC_069479.1:1145580-1187627 GCF_026875155.1 Cherax quadricarinatus
AAAGCCAAACCTGCGACTCAAACCACAATATAGGGATACTTGTGGGAACGGTGTGCCAATTGCCTGATGCTGATGACGTACTCGTACGTAGCCTAAATCCCTATTTTGGAGACCCTTCATCCGTGAAAATAAACCACATGTGCTCTACATCCCTTTTCCCGGGACGCGATTTCATTTTCACTTATGATATTTATACACTTCACATTATATACACTTCACTTTATATGTATAATGGCACACAACTTGTCGTGACGTCACTGCTTCAGGTCTACCGCTGCCTAGTAGACCAAAATGTTTGGATAATTTTGGATAATGGATAATTTCAGGCTTTCTCACGACTTTTTCTAACTAATAACTTTAGTTATCACTCGTATTATTGCTCACTGATGATGTCACTACCACTGATTACTGTTAGCAGTCACTGCAGCCTTAAAAACACTAGGATTCTCGGAGCCTTGTGTGCCCACATCTGCACCCACGGACCCACGCACTGTACTCACCTATTTGTGGTTGCAGGGGTCGAGTCCTAGCTCCTGGCCCCGCCTCTTCACCGGTTGCTACTAGGCCCTCTCTCTCCCCGCTCCATGAGCTTTATCAAACCTCGTCTTAAAACTGTGTATGGTTCCTGCCTCCACTACGTCATTTTCTAGGCTATTCCACTGCCTTACAACTCTATGACTGAAGAAATACTTCCTACTATCTCTCTGACTCATTTGTGTCTTCAACTTCCAATTGTGGCCTCTTGTTTCTGTGCCCCCTCCCTGGAACATCCTGTCCTTGTCCACCTTGTCTATTCCACGCAGTATTTTATAAGTCGTTATCATGTCCCCCCTGACCCTCCTGTCCCCAGTGTCGTCAGGCCGATTTCCCTTAATCTTTCTTAAATAGGACATTTCCCTTAGCTCTGGAACTAACCTTGTTGCAAACCTTTGTACTTTCTCTAGATTCTTGACGTGCTTTATCAAGTGCGGGTTTAAAAACAGGTGCTGATACTCCAGTATGGGCCTGACATACACAGTGTACAGTGTCTTGAATGATTCCTTACTAAGGTATCGGAATGCTGTTCTCAGGTTTTCCAGGCGCCCATATGCTGCAGCAGTTATCTGATTGATGTGTGCTTCCAGAGACATGCTCGGTGTTATACTCACCCCAAGATCTTTCTCCTTGAGTGAGGTTTGCAGTCTTTGGCCACCTAGCCCATACTCTGTCTGTGGTCTTCTGTGCCCTTCCCCTATCTTCATGACTTTGCATTTGGCAGGATTAAATTCGAGAAGCCATTTTTCGGACCAGGTGTCCAGTCTGTCCAGGTCTCTTTGAAGTCCTGCCGGTCCTCATCAGATTTTAATTCTCCTCATTAACTTCACATCATCTGCAAAACAGGGACACTTCTGAGTCTAACCCTTCCCTCATGTCCTTCACATATACCAAAAATAGCACTGGTCCTAGGACCGACCCCTGTGGGGAACCCCGCTCGTCACAGGTGCCCACTGTGATACATCATTACGTACCATGACTCGTTTTTTGCCTCCCTGTCAGGTATTCTCTGATCCATTGCAGTGCCCTTCCTGTTATAAAGCGCCTGATGCTCTAGCTTCTGCACTAATCTCTTGTGAGGAACTGTGTCAAGGCCTTCTTGCAGTCCAAGAAGATGCAATCAACCCACCCCTCTCTCTCTTGTCTTACTTCTGTTATTTTATCATAAAACCCCAAAAGGTTTGTGACACGGGATTTGCCTTCCGTGAATCCTGCTGGTTGGCATTTATACCCTTTTTTCCCCCAGGTGCTCCACCCCTCTCCTCCTGATAATCTTCCCCAAAATTTTGCTACTATACACTCAAGGACACAGGTCATAGTTTAGTCCTTTTTCTGTCCCCTTTTTTTGAAAATGGGACTACTTTGCCGTCTTCCCATACCTCAGGTAGTTCCCCCATTTTTTCCAGGATTGTTGAGATGGGGAAAGGGGTACGCACAAAACTCCCTTCTCTAAGGCCCCCAGGAAGATGTTGTCGGTTCCATTCCCTTTTGAGGTATCGTGTCCCTTAGCAGTTTTTCACCCCCCTTCTGTAGTATGTCGTCCAAACCCCCTTTGGGTATTCCTTTTTGGTGCCCCCTTTGGTCTCCCCCCCGAGTCTTCCTGTCTCTACTGTAAATATTCCCTTAAACCCGTGTGGTCCTACTACCTTTTGACGTTTCTTGTGAGTTCTCCCTTTTTTCCTCAGCCTTACACCGGTCCTTGACTGTTGTCTTCCTCCTAATGTGGCTATACGCAGTTTGGGTCAGATTTGCTTTCGATGCTATGCGTTTTTCTACTGGTGGGCCCCCTCCATCGCGCATATGTTTTGGCTCTTCTATAATCCCCTTTGTTTTCCTGGGTCCTATGCCCCCTGTCCCTTTTTCCCATTCTCTGTTGCCTTGTTTTTGCCCCCCTACCCCTTTCGGGTAAACCAAGGATCGTTTTGGTCTTCCTTTATTTTTTTTCCCCTTGGGAACAAAACTTTCCTCTGCCTCCTTGCACTTTGTTCCCACATTTTCCATCTCCGTTTAGATTTTCCTCCCATTTCTCGCCCCCTGAACCTCCTGCAGGAAGTTTCTCATCCCTGTGTGCCCCCCCTTTTATAGTTTGGCCGCCCCCTTCTTTTTTCCTGTCAAAAACTGAACTCAGAACCAATGATCGCTAGCCCCCAAGGGGCCTCTCGTAAGTGTGCCTCAATGTCTGAATGCTCGGGGTGAACCAAGACCCAGTCTTGCTGGTCACCCCCCCCTCTCTCTTGGTTGTGTCCCTGACATGTTGATGCTAGGTTTTAAAGTACCACAGCCATCCGGGCTTCCATGTTTGGGACCCCCAGGGGGCTCCATTTTTTCCCCGTCATCCCCCCTGTGGTTGAAATCGCCCTTTACAGTAACTTTCTCTGCTCGGTGAGCCTTCTTGCCCCCTCAGCCAGGGTGCCACCTACCCTGTTGTTTTCTTCGTACTCCTTTTTTGGGCCCCTGCAGTTCTGTGGTGGTTATACATCACTCCAATGATCTTTATGTTCTCCGGACGAATTGTACCTACAATGTAGTCTCTTTCCCCAAATCTTTCCCATCCCTTTTCCATTTCCTCAAATCCCCATTGGTGTTTTATGAGCAGTGCAACCCCTCCCCCCCTCTATCCTTCTATCTTCCCAGGTCTGATATCCTTTGGAAGATTGTGTCTGTTTTGTCCAGGAGTTTTTTTTTTGTGACTGTATGATGTTGGGGATTTTTCACTGATTCTTTTTATTCCCCCCCAGTTTATTTGTTATTCCATCCCCGTTTTTGTACCCAAAATTTATTTCTTTTTTCATGGGTCATGCAAGTATTTGGGGTTGGGGGAGGGGGAGCTTTGGGGGCCATATGGGGTGTGGTGTAGGTGGGGTTTTTTGTTGATGGGGGTGGGGGCAGAATGCCCAAAGGGACAGCTGTTGGGGGGAGGTTTTTGAATGGGGGGTTGGTGGCAGAGGGAACAGGAGTGGGTTTGTATAGGTTTCCAGTTGCTTTGGGGAAAGTCGCGGTTTGGGGTCTTTTGGTGGGAGATTCTGTGGGGTGTGTTTGCCCTTCCTCTTTCTGGGGGCCTGCTCATTTTTATGCTTTCGTTTTTCCCTTTGGGCTTGACCCCCTTTTCAGTGAGTCCTTTCTTTTGTGTTTGCGCGGTCAGGTATACTCTCTGGTTTACCCCCTTTGTCCCTCAGTCTTGTTTCTCTTGCAAATCCTGGTTTTAATGATTCTTCCTTGAAAAGTTACTCTGAAGGCCGTATCCTTCCACCGCAAACCACCCAATTCCTGAAAATTTGTCACCTGGGGCAATTGCCCCCCCCTATTGTTTTCATGATGCCTTCAATCATTTTTTTTTTTCCCCCTTTTTTTATTTCTTCAAATTGGCCCCCCTTTCTTTTTGGAGCCCGTCACAAAACTGACCTCGCCCCCTTCCTCCCACTAGTCTCCATTGCTTCCTCTGAGGCATTTTATTTCCTTCCCTTTACTTTCTTGCCCTTTTAGTCCCTGTATTCTGAAACTTCTATTCTCCCCAGTGAAAATGCTTTCCTACCAGCTGTCCCCTTTCTACTGCATTGGTGTTAAATCTCTGCATATAACAAACCTTTTTGCTTTGACCTTTTCCTAGTTTTTGTGTGTGTGGTGTGTGTGTGGTTTGTGTGTGTGTGTGTGTTGTGTGGTGGTTGTGTGTGTTGTGTGTTGGGGTTTTGGGGGTGTGTGTGTGTGTGTGGGTGTGGTGTGACTAACAATCAAATTTGCACCAATAAATCATTCAGTTTTGACCGGGGGTGGAAGTGTGAAATTTTCATTACTCTAAAATTTGTTCATGATTGTAGCATGTATAAAAGAAAGTAACCCTTCTCAGAATTAATTACCTTTGTAAATTGTGAGCTCATTACCTTTTTAAGTTCAGCTATAAAACTTTGGGGGGCCCAGTCCCCGGACCCATTACTACCTCGTAATCTGTAAATCCTTTTTAACTTGTATGATTTGCAGACCTACCGGAGTTTATTACCTTTGTAAATTGTGAGTTATTACCCTTTTTTAACTTGCCCCAGCTTCAAAAATTTGGAGTCCGTCTTGGACCCAATTTTTGTACCTCTGTAATCTTTTGAAAAAAAAAAACCCCCCACAGGATGGGTATGGGGGGGGTTAAAAAAATATTAAAACTAAGGCTAAACCTTTACAAAAATTCAATGTAGTCAAAGGCACAAAATCTGGAACACCTACCTGGAACTTAGAATGTAACACTTTTTATCACCTTCAAAAAATCCCTTAGAAAAATCTTTTCCCCTGATACACCCTGTCAACTAACTACACGAATACCACCTGGTGGTTCACACTTACACTCACTCACCCATTTGACTATAAACAGAAATATTTATTTATTTATTTATTTATTTATTATTTATTTATTTATTTCCAATTTGTGCACACATACAGAGGTACAATCTTAAAATAATGAATCCTATGATACTCCAATACTGAAAATATGTACTGTGCCAAAACAAAAGCATTCACATTGCTAAACTCACAAACTAGTATTTAGTCACTTAGCCATAATACCAACTTACCTCATAATTTGTAATATTTTAAAATAAAGAATTAAACTAAGTCTGCCCGAAATGCCTAGCCATGCTAGGCGTTCTAGTGGTACACTCTGTAATTATTATTTAACTACATGTAAACCACACAACAACCAAATTCTGTAAATTCAACATTGTAATCTCTATAGAGAATAAGTCCCTAAGGAAAGTCCTTGATGTTGTGAGGCTCTGATTTAGGGAATTGGATCTGTGCTCAGTTCCCGAATAAGTGATGCCTTCCACATATCCCCCAGGCGCTGTATAATCCTCCGGTTAGCGCTTCCCTTGATTATAATAATAATAATATAATATAGAGATAACTTTGAATTTGAATTTGAATTTGAAGGTAAATAGGGTTTATTATATTGTTTTATTATCCTTGACTCGTGTACAGTTTTCATGTGTCAGACCGTGTTTAAATCTCCATCAAACAATGTACTATGCTATATAGTATTGAACATTATGGGTTACATCACGTATGGTTGGGATAAATTATGAAATATATGTATATGATGTGTAAATAAGAGTCAGTTATTATTTATTGGTTGTAACATGTCTTACCGAGCTCAGTAATTACATCATTACCTAATGTTTTAATTAATGTGGATTGATTTGTGTAGTCACTTGACAGTGAACATAGTTTCACTTGTATGGAGTTTGAAGGATAATTTTGTATTGTATTATCATTGTCGTGTCAAGTCCACTTAGTTGGAAACTGTTTCCTATATTATGGTTGTTGTTCACTGTATATCTATAATGTCATTATTGCAGATGAGTTTAGTTTTAAATTTACTGGGCTCCTGAGTATTAGTTTGTTCTTATTCGTATTGTCAAAGTTAGATAAGGTTTCCCCGACCTATCTATGTATATCATAGATATCAGTTATCGTATCGTTTTATGTGTTATTTATTATTTCGTGTGTTGGTGTATGTATAAGTATATGTATGTTTGAATGTATATGAATGTATATGTATGTATATGTATATATGAATGTATAAGTGTGTATCTATATGTGTGTATATGTATATGTATATGTATATATATATGTGTATGTGTGTATATGTATGTATGTGTGTATGTGTATGTATATGTGTGTATGTGTATGTATATGTGTGGATGATGTGCGTGTGTATATGTCCTACCTACCTATGTATTTTATATATACCTGTTGATGGTTTGTTTTCTCTGTTAATTATTATTCCATGTACTGAAATGTTTTAATAAAAAAAAAAAAAACCTCACTACAGTTGTGACTGGGTGTGGAAGTAAGTCTGTGAACACACTGTGAACACACTCCAACCACTATAATTTGTTTATGATTGTAGCCATGTATAAACGTAAGTAACCATTCTTACAGGATTCATTACTTTTGTAACTTGTGAGTTCATTACCTTGTACCTAGTTCAGCTATCAAAACTTTGTGGGCCCAGTCCCTGGACCCATTACGTACCTCTGTAATCTGTAAATACCTTTGTAACTTGTCATGATTGTGACCAGACCTACCTGGAGTTCATTACCTTTGAAAATGGGTTCATTCTCTATAACTTGCTCAGCTATCATAACTTGGGTCCCAGTACTGGACCAATTATGTTCTGTAATTTTGACTAACCGCCAAGGATGGGTATGGGTAATAAACATATTAAACTAACAACCCACAGGTGGGTAGGGGTGCATAATAAACGTATTAAACTAAATAACCATATGCTAACTACATACAAGGGACTTTTGGCATGTAACCACCACTTTATTTCTTGTAACTATGTATCATGTCCAAATAATAATAAATAAATAAATAAATAATATATAAACGTCCACCTTGACTACCACACATTGTATTAAGATAAAATAATGATTTATTAAAATGTTAACCAAAAGGATAAGTGGCAGAAATATCCGGCAGATAGTGACTTTCTTGGCACTTAATAAATTAAAACTGTAAATATATCATGGAAACTTGACAAGAAAAAAAATTTTTGTCTTTTGTCTTTAAAGTCCCCGGGTAACATTCCCAAAATTTCCCCTTAAATTAAATTTTTTATTAATTAAATTCCCGCACTATGTGCAAGGCAAACACAGTGGGAAAAAACTAGCACTAAGTTAAAAGTGAAGAAATTTTTTAAATAGGATAAAATCAATGACAAAAGTTGTAATAATATTTGAAAAATTTAAAGTGAAGTTGGAACAAAATGAAGCCGACAAAAAATTGTAAAACTGAGACTTCTATTTTGTCCATTTTTGTGGCTCTCTCTTGCCCCCCCGTGGGGGTTACACCGTGGTCATACTATTATCCATAGGTGCCTTGGTGATACCATGATGGATCTTGATCCAAGGAAACAGTTATTTTGGGCTTTTTTTGCATCTAAATGACTGGCCCAAAGTAGTCACCCTAGGGGGTTTACGTTCCCCATATACTAGAAGTTTATGATAAATAAAAAACATTTACTAGTAACGTGTTTTAGTTATCCAGCGGAAACCCCAGAGTGTTATCCACCCAGGATAAACCTGGAAAGTTTACCTGGGTTTCCGGGAGACGGGAGAGATTTTGGGGGGTAACCCCCCCGCGGCCCCGGTCTGTGACCGGGCCCCCGGGTGGATTGGGCCCCTGCAACCAGGCTGTTGTGCTGGCTGCACGCAAACCAAGTACGAGCCACACCCCGGCTGATGGGAAAATGACTTTGGGTGTTGTCAGTCCCAGTTTGAAGAGGGCCCGGGGGTTGTTGGAAACCCCCCTTATGTGTCTGGGGGGAGTTGAACATTTCGGGCCCTGACATTATTGTAGGGTCTCTTAAGTGCTAGGACCCCCCTGCTTTTCTTTGGGGGGGATGGGATCGTCTGCCAAGTTTTCGCTTTCGTAGTGAGTGATTTTCGTGTGCAAGTTCGGTACTAGTCCCTCGGGGATTTTCCGGTGTTAAATCATGTATCTCCCCCCCGTTCCGGGAATCGGGTTTTTAAAACCCTAAAACGCCCCCAAATTTGAGGTGTTTTATCTCCGTTATGCGCGGTGAAAGTTCTCTGTAATTTTCTAGGTCGGCAATTTCACCTCCCTTGAAAGGTGGTTTTTAGATGCAAAATATTCCACCAGTAAAACAAGTCCCTGAAGAGTGTCACATGGGCGGGCCCCCCCTAGTTTTTAAGGTTTCATTATACCCTTCATTTTTAGCAGATGCGATTGATACAATGTTTGGTCCTTGAAGGGAGATCCTCCGACTAATCCCCCCGGGTTTTTTGACGTTGGTTTTTCGCTCTTTTTTGGGGCCAGTTTTTTTTTGTACTTGATGAAGATTTTAAATTTTTCCTGTTTCCATATTTAGTAATTTTAAAATTTTTCCCCGTTGAACTTCATTTTTTTTTCTGCAGCCCACTGAAAGATTTTGGGTTTATGTCCCCCTGGAGCCTTGCAGTGTCTGCAATGGAAGAACTGTCATGCAGTTGGGTGTATCTGCAAAGGAAGAACGGTGCTGTGGCTGACATCCTTGTCTATGTCGGATATGAGTTTGGAACAGATGGGGGCTTTTGTGCCCTTTTGGAACAGGCTTTTCCGTGTGCCGGATTTCCTTGACGACCTCCTGTGTTCTGTTTTAGGGAAAATTTTAGATCCATCGACCCCCTTTCCTGTTTTTCCTTTACGCACATTTTTTGCGCTATTACCCCCGGTACACTTGCGAAGGCTTTTTCAAATCTGTATATATTACATCTGCATTTTTTTTTTTAGTGCATTTTGGAAAATTTTCTAGTGATCCATAGTTGAGACAGAGGAACCTGTTCTAAACCCCTGTTGCCCTGGGTTGTGTAACGATGGGTTTTAGTGGGTGGTGATCTGCTTTTTTGGACCCTTTCAAAGATTTTTTGATATGGGATGTTAGTGCTTTGGTCTGTAGTTCTTTGCTGTTGCTTTACTCCCCCCCTTTTTGGAGTGGGGCTATTCTGTTGTTTTTAGTAAATGAGGGACACCCCCCTGTCCAGCTCCCCCTCCATAGGATGGAAAAGGCTCGTGATAGGGGTTCTTGCGTTTTTGATGAAAAAAGATTCCAGAGTCTGGCCCTGGGCAGAGTGCATGGGATTCATTTATCGCCTTTTTCGAAGTCATTTGGCGTCAGGATAAACCGGGAAATAGGTTTTTGTGTTAATAAAAATTTTGTGGCCCCTCAAAAAAAATTTCCCTTTTAAACTTGACTCTAATTTCTGGTTAGGGGCTTGCTAAAAACTGAGTCATATTGGGACTTGAGTACCCTCATAATTTCCTTCTGTAAATCTGTGTAGGCCCCATCTTGTTTAAGTGGGGGCCCCCAATACTGGGGGGTTGTTCTCGTTTTTTGATTTGGCATGGGAGAAGAAATATTTGGGGTTTCTTTCGTTTTAAATTTAAAGCTTTTAGTTTTTCCCCGCGTTCCGCTCCTAAAGGATTCTTTTAGCTTAATTTTCGATGCTTGCTATTTCTCTGACCAGTGTCCCCCCTTCCCCCGCATTTCAGATATTTTTAACCTTTTTTAACCCGCTCTGTTATTCTTTTCCCGTGGCCTGTAAAGGGAGCGCCTGTCTCTTTCTCTTTTACATCTACTCCCCCCCTTTTTCCTTAGAGGAATAACCCTTTGGGCATACATCGGGGCCACCAAAGTTAATCTGTTCTAGGCAAAAATTTTGGGGTCTTTTGGTTTTTAGTATATCTTCCCAGCTTATATCGGTTAAACTTGGTTACTTTGCCCCATTTTATTTTTTTTTTATTGAATTTGGAATTTGGTGAAGGCTCCCTCGGGGACTAGTCTCATTTTGTCGGCCTGGGGCTCCTCGCATAAAATGTCTGAACCTAAATTTATGTTTGTTTGAGTAAAATTGTTTTTTTTTTGGTGACATTTCTTATCAGATCATCATTTTTATTTAAATTATGAGGTTAGGGGTATTCTCCATCTAGTAGGCTCTTTTATTTGCGGGTTTTTAAATTAAATTTTTGGTGCAGAGATTTAAAAGTCGGTGGTGGATTTTTTTCATCAGAGCTCCCTCCTGGTGTTTTTTTAAACCTGCAAAAAATATTTTTTGCTATTTTTCCCCCCATTTTAGGTCCCTTTAAATTTTGAAACCCCCCGGGGCCCAAGATTTTTGGGGCAGGGCTGGAAGATTTTCCAGACAGTGGTCAATTTTTAACAGCTTTTTCCTGGAAATTGCGGGATTTGCACCCGGGAGGCTTGTAGAAACCCCCACAATAAACTGGGTTTTTGGGTTTTTCTCGACCTTTACTGCAAAAATTTCCCACTACTTTCATTTGGGCATTAAGAGTTCTGTGCAAACAAGTGACTCTGCAATGTACGGGCCAAACCCCCCCCCCCTTTTGCCTGTTCACTTTTGTAAACATTGTATAGGTTGAAAACCGGGAAATAAAAATTTTCATTGTCCAAGTGATCCTTTTTAGGGCTAAATAAAAGGGCCGCGAACATTCCTTTGCCTCTGCAAGCAGCCCCAGGGAAATAAAAGGGTATTTTTTGTTTGTTGCTGGCTTTAGCCCCTGTATATTTGCAAAAAAAAATTTTATGGGACTGGTGGTACTGTTGGTACGGGGGGGGGTTTTTTTTTCCGGCATTGGGAAGTGAGTGTTCCCCCACCCAGGAAACCCGGGGTTAGTGGCTTTTATCCCCCCCGGGGATTAACCCGGGGTTAGTGAGTGTTATCCACCCAGGTTTAAACCCGGGTAGTGAGTTTTACCCACCCGGGAAAACCCCAGGGTATTTGGGGTGTTATCCACCCTGGAAAACCCCGGGGGTAGTGAGTTTTTCCCCCCGGGAAAACCCGGGAAATGATGTTATCCACCCAGGAAACCCCAGGGTAGGAGTTATCCCCCCCAGGAAAACCCCCGGGGTAGGAGTTATCCCCCCAAGGAAAACCCCCGGGGAGTGAGTTTTATCCACCCGGGAAAAACCCCAGGGTAGTGAGTATTATCCCCCCGGGGAAAACCCCGGGGTATGAGTGTTATCCACCCAGGAAAACCCCAGGGTAGGGGGTTGTTATCCACCCTGGATAACCCATGGTAGGAGTGTTATCCATCCGGGAAAACCCCCGGGAGTGAGTTTATCCATCCTGGATAACCCGGGTAGTGAGTGTTACCCAAACCGGGATAACCCAGGGTATTGAGTGTTTCCACCCGGGAAAACCCAGGGTAGGGGAGTGTAACCCACCCAGGTTTAATCAAGGGTAGTGAGTTTTAAACCACCCGGGGTGGGTGAGTTTTAAACCAAACCTGGAAAACCCCGGGGTAGGGTTTTTGTTACCCAAATCCGGGGTAACCCGGGGTAGTGGGGTGTTATCCCCCCAGGATAACCCAGGGTTTTGAGTGTTATTCATCCTGGATAACCCAGGGTAGTGAGTTTTTATCCATCCTGGAAAACCCCAGGGAAGGGGAGTGTTACCCCATCTGGAAAAACCCAGGGTAGTGAGTGTTACCCCACCGGGAAACCCCCGGGGGTAGGAGTGTAACCCCACCCAGGATAATCCAGGGTAGTGAGGTTATCCCCCCCAGGGTAGTGAGTGTTACCCAAACCTGGAAAACCCCCGGGGTTGGGTGAGTTTTATTCCACCCAGGAAAACCCAGGGTAGTGGGGTGTTATCCACCCGGGAAAAACCCCCGGGGTTAGTGAGGGGTTTACCCACCCAGGTTTAACCCGGGGGTATGAGTTTATCCACCCAGGAAAACCCCAGGGTTGGAGTGTTATCCACCCGGAAAAACCCGGGGTTGTGAGTGTTTCCCCCCAAGGAAACCCAGGGTAGTGAGTGTTATCCATCCTGGTTTTAACCCAGGGTAGGGTTTTTATCCATCCAGGTTAACCAGGGTAGTGGGGGTTTTTTATCCCCCCAGGATAACCCGGGGTAGTGAGTGTTATTCACCTGGGAAAACCCCAGGGTATGAGTGTTATCAACCCGGGGTAGTTTTTATCCACCCAGGATAACCAAGGGTAGGGGTGTTATCCCCCCGGGAAAAACCCGGGTTTGAGTGTTATCCACCCAAAAAAAACCCCGGGGGTAGTGAGGGGTTATCCCCCCGGAAATAACCAAGGGTAGTGGGGGTTTATCCACCCGGGGAATAACCAAGGGTAGTGAGTTTTAAAACCCCCCAGGAAAACCCAAAGGGGTATTGAGTGTTTTCCCCCCAGGTAACCCAGGGTAGGGGAGTTATCCCCCCCGGGAAAACCCCGGGGTATGAGTGTTTTCCCCCCCGGGAAACCCCCAAAGGGTTTGGAGGTTTTTCCCCCCGGAAAACCCGGGGAAATGATGTTATCCCCCCCGGAAAACCCAAGGGTATTTGATTGTTATCCACCCGGGAAATAACCAAGGGTAGTGAGTGTTTTTCCCCCCAAAGGAAAACCCCCAGGGTAGTGAGTGGGAATTTTCCCGGGGGGATAACCCAGGGAGTGAGTTTTAACCACCCAGGAAAAACCCGGGGGCCACTGGGTTATCCACCCAGGATAACCCAGGGAAATGAGTTTTATTTACCAAGGAAAACCCGGGGAAATTGAGTTACCCATCGGGAAAAACCCGGGGGTAGTGGTTTTATCCACTCGGGAAAACCCGGGGGTAGTGAGTGTTTTTCCCCCCAAAGAAAAACCCCGGGGGGTATTGAGTGTTATCCACCGGGGGTTACCCCAGGGCATGAGTGTTATCCCCCAAAGGATAACCCGGGGGTAGTGATTCTTATCCACCCGGGGATAACCCGGGGCACTGAGTTTTTATCCCCCCAAGGAAAACCCCAAAGGGTAGTGAGTGTTACCCCACCCAGAAAAAACCCGGGTAGTGAGTGAAAATCCACCCGGGAAATAACTGGGGGGGGTGGGGGGCGAGTTTTAATCCACCCAGGATAACCCAGGGTAGGGAGTGATTTATCCCCCCGGGAAATTAACCCTGGGAAGGGGAGTCTTACCCCCCCGGAAAACCCCGGGGGACTGGGGTTTTTATCGACCCAGGTTTAACCCAGGGTAGGGGAGGTTATCCACCCGGGATAACCCAGGGAGTGAGCTTAGCCACCCAGGATAACCCGGGGTATTTGGGGTCTTATCCCCCAAAGGGAAAACCCAGGGTTTAGTGATTTTTTATTTAACCCAGGATAACCCAGGTAGTGGATTTTAAATCCATCCAGGATAATCCAGGGGGGTGAGTGTTGCCCCCCCGGAAAAACCCCGGGGGAAGTGTTTTTTAAACCCAGGAAAACCAAGGGTAGTGAGTTTTATCCCCCCAGGAAAACCCCCGGGCAGTGAGGGGTTAAACACCCGGGGATAACCCAAATAGTGAGTGTTTTCCATCCGGTAACCCGGGGTAGTGAGTTTTAAATCCACCCATTTAAAAACCCAGGAAGCTAGTGTTATCCACCCAGGAAAAAACCCGGGGGTAGCTGTGTTATCCACCCAGGATACCCGGGTAGCGAGAAAAACCCACCCAGGAAACCCAAAGGGTTAGCAAGTTTTATCCACCCAGGAAAAACCCGGGGTTAGTGAGTTTTTATCCCCCAGTAAAAACCCAGGATAGCTAGGGGTTATCCACCCAGGATAACCCGGGTAGCTCTTTTATCCCACCCAGGAAAACCCTGGGTAGCGAGTTTTACCCACCCGGGAAAATAACCCGGGGGTAAGAGTGTTATCCACCCAGGAAAACCCCGGGGGTAGTGAGTTTTTTATCCACCCCAGTATAACCCAGGATAGCAAATTGTTATCCACCCAGGAAAACCCTGGGTAGCCGTGTTTCCCCCCCAGGATAACCCAGGGTTAGCAAGTGTTTTCCCCAAAACCCGGGGAAAACCGGGAGTGTTACCCCTTACCCAGGTAACCCAGGGTAGTGTTATCCACCCAGGAAAACCCAGGGGGAGTGAGTCTTTTTCCCCCCAGGATAACCCAGGGTAGTGGGTTTTATCCACCCAGTAAAAACCCCAGGATGGGCTAATGTTATCCCCCCCAGGAAAAAACCCTGGGTAGCCCCGTGTTATCCACCCAGGAAAAACCCGGGAAACCCAATTTTTCCCACCCAGGATAACCCGGGGTTAGCGAGTTTTTAATCCCCAGGTAACCCAGGGAAATGTTACCCAACCCCCGGGATAACCCGGGGTTGGGGTTTCCTTATCCACCCAGGTTTAACCCAGGGTAGTGGGGGTTTTTCCCACCCAGGAAAACCCAGTTTAGTTAGGTTACCACCCGGGATCCCCAGGGTAGTGATGTTAGCCACTCAGGTGACACGGGGTAGTGGGTTACCCACCCGGGAAATAACCCAGGGTAGTGTTTTTATCCCCCCAAAAAAACCCGGGGTTTTAACCTGGAGATGTTTCGGGGGTCAATGCCCCCCCCACCCGGGTTTCCTGGCCAGACTGCATAGTGGTTTAGGGTGCAGGGAACCACAGTCCTGTTGGGGGTACGACTTCAGGGGGCCCTTGTCAAAGTCCCTTTCATGAAGACAGCCTGGAGTCTATTTGGGAATCCCCCTTATGTATGCTGGGGGGCATTTTTAAAATGTCTTTTGGGGCCCCCGGGGGATTTATTGCGTTGTCTTCCATTGTACTCGGGCAAAACCCCCGCTTTTCATTGAGGGGAAAAATTTTTCATCTTCCCGCCAAAATCTTTTGCTTTCATAGGGATGATTTTTTGTTTGCAGGTTTGGTTCCCAAAAACCCCCAGGACCTTCCCAAAGGGAATTAAACAATTGGGCTCCTCTATCCCCCCCTAAATATCCGAAAACATTCACCTCCTCCATACCTTCCCTCCACCTGATATCCCGTCCTTTTCCCTTTTCCTAATCTTTTTTTTTATCCCCCATTTAGGGCTTGGGGTAAAATTGGGCCCCCCTTTTTTGTTTTTTGTTATTAACGAAATTCCCCCTTTCAGACAAAACCCTTTAAACCCAAAATTTAAACTATTTAAAACCCAATCCCAATACAAAAAAATCCATTTCTTATTACTGCACCTAATAAAATAAAAATAGAACACTTAACTTTTTACATAAAAAACCCCCCCCTCAAAATCCCCGCTTACCAATCTCAAAAGAAAAACATACCATAACACAAGGCACAGATCACTCTTTTATGTTCCTCATGTCCCCTCTCACGCTTTTGCAAAAACTCAATGCCAAAATGACTCAAGAAAACGTTTTGACCGATTGCAAATAAACCATAAACCCCCGGGCCGGGGGCGGCAAATGAAGGGGCTTGAGCCGATTTTGTCCGGCCACGCTAGCTTTGGGGTTCGTCTGAAAAAAATTGCATTTTGGTCACAGAGGTGGGCCCGTGTAACTTTCCTATGGGTAAAAAAATTAAACCCAGTTGGATGAATCTTTTTGGGCAGCTGGTTTTTAGTGGCAAAAGCAACGGGGTGGAGTTTTTGGGGACTCTATACCGCGGGTTCAATCCCGGCCGGGGGGGATGGGTTATTTGCAATCGGTCATTACATTTCTTGAGCATGTTTACGGGGGTTTAAGGGGCTTGAGTAGAGTTTTGCACGGGCCCCGCTAGCTGGAGGGTTTGTCTGAAAAACTTTCAATTTTTGGTACAGAGGTGCCCCGTGCTAAATTTCCTATGGTGTTGAAATATACCTAGTTGGAAAAGAATCTTATTTGGTAGGGTGGGTTTGTGGCTAACGCACGGGCTGGAGTTTTTTTAGGGCTCTAAAGACCGTGGGGTTTAAATCCCGGCCCGGGGGGGTTTGGTTTTTTTTGGGAATCGTTTTCTTTCGATTTTTTTGAGTCATGTTGACGGCAGTGGGGGGACTTGAGCTAAGTTTGTCACCCGGCCCCCGCTAGGGTGGGGATTTGTCTGTAAAAACTTGCTTTTTTGGTCACAAAAGGTGCCTTTTGCAACTTTCCTATGGTGTTAGAAATATACCTAGTTGGATGAATCTTATTGTGGCTAGCTGGTCTAGTGGCTAACACGACGGGCTGGAGTTTTGAGACTCTATGACCGCGGGTTCAATCCCGGCGTGGGTATGGTTTATTTGCAATCGTGTCATTACGATTTCTTGAGTCATGTTGACGGCAGTGAAGGGACTTGAGCTAGAGTTCGTCACGGCCACGCTAGCTGGAGATTCGTCTGTAAAAACTTGCATTTGTGGTCACAGAGGTGCCTGTGCTAACTTTCCTATGGTGTAGAAATATACCTAGTTGGATGAATCTTATTGTGGCTAGCTGGTCTAGTGGCTAACGCGACGGGCTGGAGTTTTGAGACTCTATGACCGCGGGTTCAATCCCGGCCGGGGGTATGGTTTCTCAATGCACATAAAAGGCCCTAAAATCTGGAATTCATTACCTGTGAATATAAAAGAAACACTGTTTATAAATTCAAGTCTCTTCTCAAAAATCACTTACTCACCCATAACTAAATAAACACTGATATAATTGTATCTCATAAATTGTATCTCATATATGTATCTCATTATTGTATCTCAAAAATGTCCACCTGTGACCCAATCAAACTTTGCTACTATTTAACTTCATTACCTAACAGAATACTCCATTTTACTGATTACACAGCAACACAGTAAATGACCGTATGACCTGTCTTTGTAATACTTATTTGTACTAAATCGTTATCTGTTTTGAACATTAAAATGGTTAGTTATCTGTTTTACAATCATTTTTGTACCACTGAATATATCATTGCTTAGTTAATCGTAAGTTAATTTTAAGCCTGCCCATAATGCTCTGCATACAAGGGGCTGCACTTTAAAAATTGTATTCCTTGTACTTCTCTGTATCATGTTCAAATTAATAAATAAATAAATAAATAAATAAATAAAAAAGTTGAATTTGGTGAAGGCTCCCTCGTGACTGATCCCATTTTGTCGGTCTGGAGCTCCGTGCATACATGTCTGAACCTCGATTTTGTTGTGATCCGAGTATATTGTTTTTAATATGGTGACATTTCGTATCAGATCATCATTGTTAGTGAAGATGAGGTCGAGTGTATTCTCCAATCTAGTAGGCTCTATTATTTGCTGGTTTAAGTTGAATTTTATACAGAGATTTAAAAGCTCGTGTGTGTTTGAGTTCTCGTTTGAGCTGCCTCCTGGTGTTATCACTGCAACAACATTATTTGCTATATTCCTCCATTTTAGTTGCCTTAAGATGAAATCCCCCAGGAGCAAGATGTTGGGGGCAGGAGCTGGAAGGTTTTCCAGACAGTGGTCAATTTTCAACAGCTGTTCCTGGAATTGTTGGGGCGTTGTATCTGGAGGCTTGTAGACTATCACAACGACTAGATTTTGGTTCTAAATCTTTACTGCTAAAACTTCAACTACATCATTTGAGACATTTAGCAGTTCTGTGCAAATAAGTGACTCTGTGATATACAGGCCAACCCCCTCTTTTGCCTGTTCACTCTCGCATTTGTATAGGTTGTAACCTGGGATCCATATTTCATTGTCCAATTGATCCTTTATGTGGGTCTCTGTGAAAGCCGCGAACATTGCATTTGCCTCTGCAAGCAGTCCACGGATGAAAGGTATTTTGTTGTTCGTTGCTGGCTTTAGACCTTGTATGTTTGCAAAGAAGAATGTCATCGGATTGGTGGTACTGGGGGGGATTTTTTTTTCCGGCACTAATATCTGTATCTGTTGGTTTGGAGTGGAGGCCATTGACTGTGATTCCACTCCATAAATGACTGGATTTGGCATATGATTCTGCCATTTCCTGCCAGGTTTTTTTCCTTCCTGGCACTAAAAAACTTCTCCCTCTTGAGTGGCTGTGGCTACCAGGTTTCCCATGGTCTGGATGTTTTGTATCTTTTTGTCCTCTTTAGATGGTGTGCCTGACAATATAAGTTATAGCACTGTCTTTCCTGTACTGAAGAGGGACACATTTCAGGGTGAAAAAGCTTACAGGACAGGAGTTTGCATTTTCCTGTTGTCATATGGGCACGGCATTTTCTAGGGTGGTCAAAGTTGCACGTCCCATCTGTTTTTCAGATTTCCCATGCCTGCAGATACCAAATGCATATGTGCACAGGCTTGGTTTCTGTCTGCCTTGGATTTTTGTGGCTGTATTCCCTGTTGGTGCATGTTTTCCTGTCTCATTCCTATCCTCACTAGTATTAACAATGGAGCTCTCACCAGTTGTTTCTGGTAATATATCCTCACTATTACTAGTGGAGTCTCCTTGTTTGCTATCGCCTGTGCTGTTACTAGTTTGTAATATTGGTTTTATCTTGTCCTGTACCATATGGTACCCTGTACCATATTGTACCCTGTACCATATGGTACCCTGCACCATATAGTACCCTGCACCATATAGTACCCTGCACCATATGGTATCCTGTACTGTATGGTACCCTATACCATATAGTACAATGTACCATATGGTACCCTGTACCATATAGTACCCTGCACCATATGGTACCCTGTACTGTATGGTAGCCTGCACCATATGGTATCTTGTACTGTATAGTACCCTATACCATATAGTACCATATGGTACCCTGTAACATATGATACCATGTACCATATGGTCAGCAGGAGGTGTTGATGCCACAAGGCACCAGCCAAGACTGAGTGAGTGGCAACGCAAGTCACTGACTCAGCAGTTTCCAAGACAAAGCGCTTTGTCATCCACCTCAAGGAACATGTCGAGTGACTGTACATTTGTAAATATGTAACAGAACATTACTAATATACATTTTTGCATATTTTTGTTGTAAACAATTATTGTAAATGAAATAATGATGACAATATTAGTATGTTTATTGTGTTGAATACAACAGTACCATATAGTACCGTATGGTACAATGAACCATGTAGTATCATTGTACCATATGGTACTATATGGTGCTGTTATATTCATCACAATAACCACACTAATATTTTCATCATTTTGTTTACAATAAACTTGTAAGCAAGTTTTGTAAGCAGTATAATGATGAACAAATTAGTGAAATTATTGTGTTGAATACAATGAGTGTACACTTATGCAATATACATTATATTGGTCGCACAGGCTACAAATATTACTAGAAAAAGAAAAAATTAGAAAAGAAAAAGTATAAAAACGTAAAATAAAAAAAAATGCGATTTTGCGGAAGTCGCTGATGTTGCCGCCACTCGGTCATTATGGGCCAACTTCCCACTGCTATATCTTGGTAAGTACTGATCAGAATTTTTTTGTTTTGTTTTATTACCTTCACAAAAATATAATCTTTAATTCTGTAAGTTTTTTTTTTTTTTTTTTTTTCTTTCAAAATTTCTTGGACATTGGGGAACCCCTTCAGATTTTGGCCTTGGACCCTGAAAGGGTTAACTGTCAGATCCATTTGTTCCCTAGGCTCCCTCAACTTATTAATCTCCAAAACTTTTTCTTATTTTCAACAGAATTTGTTGATGACATCTCACCCACTCTCTCATTTGCTCTCTTTTTATATTGCTTCACCACTCTCTTAACACCTCTCTTTCTCTCCATACACTCTTTCCTCCTTGCATCACTTCTACTTTGTAAAAAACTCTTATATGCTAACTTTTTCTTCCTTACTACTCTCTTTACATCATCATTCCACCAATCGCTCTTCTTCCCTCCTGCAGCCACTTTCCTGTAACCTCAAACTTCTGCTGAACACTCTAACACTACATCTTCGACCCCATTGCCTATACTCTCACTAGCCCATCTATCCTCCAATAGTTGTTTATATCTTACCCTAACTGCCTCCTCTTTTAGTTTATACACTTTTACCTATCTTTTACTTGCTGCTTCTATTTTCCTTGTATCCCATCTACCTTTTACTCTCACTGTAGCTACAACTAAAAAGTGATCTGATATATCTGTGGCCCCTCTATAAACATGTGCATCCTGAAGTCTACTCAACAGTCTTTTATCTACCAGTGCGTAGTGCAACAAATTACTGTCATTACACCCTACATCATATCTTGTACAGGTCTCCCTCAACATTCGTGAGTGTTAGGGGATCAAGAGCCTCGCGAACGTTGAAAAATCGCAAATGTTCGGTGCTCCAATATACGTATTGTAGGGAAATATAGTACAATACTGCTTCCTTAACTTGTTGAACCATGAACAATCATAAAATACATGAAATGTTGTAAAATATTGTACTAAATACATACATGTTATGGTTTAATAACATGTATGTTATTAAATACCACTACCTCAACCACTGCCTCCAGCAGTGCCTCAACCACTGCGGTGCACTGCTCGTATTTTGGTACAATTTCTTTCTTCAATTATATCATGTTTCTCAATTTCTTTACCAAAGGGCTGGCACTAGCAAGTTTCTTTGGGCCCATGGTTAATTATGTAGCAGTCACACTCAATCTACAAGCACCAAACACAATGAATTATTGTGAAATGTTTGGAAGAGAGCGGAGACTAATACTCACTCCAGCATAAACAAGGCCACACTGACTGACGATGCTTCAACCACTTCTTCCACCACTGCTTCAACCCTCGTATTTTTGTACTACAGTGGACCCCCGCATAGCGACCTTAATCCGTGCAAGAGGGCTGGCTGTTATGCGAAATGTTCGGTATGCGAATGAATTTTCCCCATAAGAAATAATGGAAATCAAATTAATCCGTGCAAGACACCCAAAAGTATGAAAAAAAAATTTTTACCACATGAAATATACATTTTCCTACACACAAAGAGAAGGATACATGCACAATAGTAGAGTAGTACATGCACAATATATATTGTGCATGTACTACTCTACTAAATGAAGAATAAATGACACCTTTATTGAAGATGCAGCAATGACTGATGAGACACTGTGTCCTGGGAGTGCCTTTTCCTCCTGAGTACTGTAGGTCCTGTTTGGTATTTTCTTCCAGAACAGGCCTTATCACACTGTATGTCACTACGATTCTTAAATCTCTCAAACCAACCTTTGCTGGCTCTAAATTCACCAATATGAGCACTAGTTCCAGGCATTTTCCCTGTTCACCTGGGTGTTAGTCGACTGGTGTGGGTTGCATCCTGGGAGACAAGATTAAGGACCCCAATGGAAATAAGTTAGACAGTCTTCGATGACACTGACTTTTTTGGGCTATCCTGGGTGGCAAATCCTCTGGGGTTAATTGTTTCTTGGTATTCTCAATAAGCCACACCAACAACGGTGCTACAGCAGCAGCAGCAGCATGACGGTGGTACAGCAGCAACAGACGATGCTACAGCAGCAGCAGACGATGCTACAGCAGCAACTGACGATGTTACAGCAGCAGCAGACGATGCTACAGCAGCAGCAGCAGCTGACGGTGGTACAGCAGCAACAGACGATGCTACAGCAGCAACAGACGATGCTACAGCAGCAGCAGACGATGCTACAGCAGCAATTGACGATGTTACAGCAGCAGCAGACGATGCTACAGCAGCAGCAGCAGCAGACGATGGTACAGCAGCAGCAGCAGCTGACGGTGGTACAGCAGCAACAGACGATGCTACAGCAGCAACAGACGATGCTACAGCAGCAGCAGACGATGCTACAGCAGCAACTGACGATGTTGTTAGGTAAGACACATATGCAACAGTTAGGTATCTTTATTTCGATATAAAGATACCTAACTGTTGCATATGTGTCTTACCTAACAATCTGTCGGTATTTTATACCATTTTAATGTTCAAACTGACGATGTTACAGCAGCAGCAGACGATGCTACAGCAGCAGCAGACGATGCTACAGCAGCAGCAGACGGTACTACAGCAGCAGCAGCAGCTGACGGTGGTACAGCAGCAGCAGCTGACAGTGCAGCAGCAGCTGACAGTGCAGCAGCAGCTGACGGTGGTACAGCAGGAGCAGCAGCTGTACCACCAATAGTAGCGATGGTTGATTGGGGTTTATTATACAACCTGGCCAGCTCGGAGACACGCACTCCACTTTCATACTTATCAATGATCTTTTTCTTCATCTCCATAGTAATTCTCACCCTTATTGCTGTAGGGTTGGCACTAGAAGCTTTCTTGGGGCCCATGGTCACTTATTTTCCAGAAAAAAATCACCAAAAACACTGTAATAATACGAAATGTTCCGATTGTATGCTTGGATGTTACCGCGGAGGCTGGCTAGTAAACAATGCCACCGGCGGAACATGTGAGCGTGGCTCAGGCCGCACATTGGACGCGTCTCGGACGAAGGGCGCTGAGCGGGTTTTTGGGCGGTATGCGAGGCAAAATTTTTGCGATCAAAGCGTCCGGTATGCGGATTGTCCGTTATGCAAGGCGTCCGGTATGCGGGGGTCCACTGTATTTCCTTCTTCAATTCTATCGTATTAATAATAATAATACGATAGAATTGAAGAAGGAAATTGTACAAAAATACAAGTGTTGAAGCAGTGGTGGAAGAAATGGTTGAGGCATCGTCAGTCAGTGTGGCTTTGTTTATGCTGGGGTGAGTATTAGTCTCCGCTCTCTTCCAAACATTTCACAATAATTCATTGTGTTTGGTGCTTGTAGATTGAGTGCGACTGGAGTGGTAGAGGCAGTGCTTGAGGCAGTGGTAGAGACAATGGTTGAGGGAGTGGTTGAGACAGTGGTAGAGGCAGTGGTAGTGGCAGTGGTAGTGGCAGTGGTTGAAGCAGTGGTAGAGGCAGTGGTAGAGGCAGTGGTAGAGGCAGTGGTAGAGGCAGTGGTAGAGGCAGTGGTAGAGGCAGTGGTTGAGGCAGTGGTGGAGGTAGCAGTTGAGGCAGCAGATGAGGCAGTGGTTGAGGATGTGGTTTTTAATAACATGTTATTAATAATAATAATAATACATATTATTAATAATAGCATGTACAGTAGGGCCCCACTTTACGGCGTTTCACTTTACGGCGTTTCACTTTACGGCATTCCGCTAATACAGTCATTTCAAATTATGACCAAAACTTGCTATACGGCTCCCCCCACCTGACTTTCTAATTCGATCACCGTGCTCCACCCGGTTTGTTTACATTCTCTGTGAGATCCAAGCACTAAGTTTCTTCATTATGTCTGGAAACAACAAAATTTCAGGGGCCCGAGACTGTTCAACTGCCTCCCAGCACACATAAGGGGGATTACCAACAGACCCCTGGCAGTCTTCAAGCTGGCACTGGACAAGCACCTAAAGTCAGTTCCGGATCAGCCGGGCTGTGGCTCGTACGTTGGTTTGCGTGCAGCCAGCAGCAACAGCCTGGTTGATCAGGCTCTGATCCACCAGGAGGCCTGGTCACAGACCGGGCCGCGGGGGCGTTGACCCCCGGAACTCTCTCCAGGTAAACTCCAGGTAAACTCTGATAATTATACTTGTGTATAACTGTACCAAAATAAACTTATGTACTGTGCTGGCGTGCAGGTACACATTAAAATCAGTGAGACTGTCTTATGTCTCGAGACGTCATATTAGTAATGATAATAATCATTGAGTCTCATTATATGTCATATATTACGTTAATATACACATTTTCATTAATCCATCCATGATATTTTTCAAAATTATATAATAAACGCAATACATAGCATATAAAGATGATAAATACACCCCACAATAGAATAAATAAACATAAATATGAGATGTGGTAGCCAGATAACTTGTACAAGTGATGGCAAGAATAACATTTTCTCTAGTCTAACATAAGAAAAAATGTATTACTGGGGGTAACTGTAGAAAATTATTCCTTTCATATGTATGTATGTAAGTTTATTCAGGTATACACAAATACAGTTACACAGATTATCATACATAACAGCAAATGGGTAGAGAACCTAGGTTAACCAAAAAAAGTCAGACAGAGTGACTTATTTCCATTGCCTTCACTCAGAGCATCATTTCTTCTAAAAATGGTGTTATATGAGAATAGGAGTGTTTTTTATTTATTCTACCATATCAATGTGGAGACAACTTGTACATAATGTAACTTGTACACAAACTGGATGTGTACACTTTGTTTGTTTACAAAACTTACTTTCGCCTGGTTTGTTTACATAACTCTGTGCCTGTCCTTCCTCATGTACTCATTCTCTCTCTTTCTCATTTATTCATTTTATCATGTTTACTCACTCCTGACCCTACATAAAGACTACAAATATTTTAAGGTAAGTAATGAGTGAACTGTATATGCATTTTATCACTCTAGGATGCTTAACCCCTTTGGGGGTTTCGGCCGTACTAGTACGGCTTACGCCCCAGGGTTTTTGACGTACTAGTATGCCTAAATTCTAGCGCCCTCAAATATAGTGAGAGAATGCTGGTAGGCCTACATATGAAAGAATGGGTCTATGTGGTCAGTGTGTGCAGTATAAAAAAATCCTGCAGCACACAGTGCATAATGAGAAAAAAAAAAATTGACCATGTTTTTGGATTAAAACAGCGACTTTGCACTGTATTTTCGTATGATATTTATTGTTGTATTTTAGTTTTCTTGGTCTCATTTTATAGAATGGAAGACATATTACAGAAATTGAGATGATTTTGACTGGTTTTACAATGAAAAGTACCTTGAAATTGAGCTCAAAGTAGTAGAAATGTTCGATTTTTACCAAAGTTCAAAAGTAAACAAATCATGCCAAGCGTCCAATACACATCAAATGGTGAGTCTAATATTCTTTCACAAGTGCGCTGATATTATTTATACCATTTCTACACTAATGCAGTAGTCTGCATAACAGTAAATCTTCTAGTTTTTTGTAAGAATAAAAATTCAAAGTGGAAAGCCAAAGAAATATAAGATGGGCCTGGGGATGCGACTAACGAACAGAGAACTTGTTATTTTGGTGCCAGGAATGTCTTTCTTGTTTATTCTGGACCCTATTCAGAAATTGGCATCTTTTGAAATTTGTGTGAAATTGGCAAAATTGCTAAATTCTTACCACTTTATTGGATAGTTAAAATCGGTAAATGGGTGGTTTCTTGTACTCATTTGATAGAAAAAATGTAGTTCTAGCGAAATAGTTATGATTTTTGTCGACTAGTACACTGGAATTGGCTGAAAATAGGGCTCAAAGTGGGCAAAGTCGCCGATGTGTAAACATCGTCGAGACCACTAACTTCACGAGAGCATAATTCTGTAAGTTTTCCATCAAATTTCATACTTTTTGTGTCATTATGACCGGGAAAAGATTCTCTGTCTTTTCACAAGAAAAAATTTTTTTTTTGTTTTTTTTTGAAATTTTGGCGACCCTGAGAACAAGTCTCTGAGAGGGCCTGGTGACCCCCAGAGGGTTAAATATCATAGAAAATATGTGTGGGTGGAATGGTCTAGTATGGTAGCCCGGCTGACTACCATACATACCACACTTGATTTCTTACAATAAATACTACTCATCTCACCCTAGATTAAGACTATAAATATTTTAAGGTAAGTAATGAGTGCACTATGTGTGTATTGTACTTTTTTATTGTTTTTTGATGCCTAGTTCTATTGCTAACTTAATATATGTTAGTGTAAACTTATTATCTAGTATTTGTATGCATTTGTAAGGGGAAAAAAAAGGGCGTTCCACTTTACGGCGATAGCCTGGAACCTAACCTTCCGTATAAGTGGGGCCCTACTGTATTATTATTATTAATAACACATATTTTACTAATACCACTGCCTCAACCACTGCCTCAACTGCTGCCTCAACCACTGCCTCAACTGCTGTCTCAACCGCTGCCTCAACCACTGCCTCAACCGCTTCCTCAACCACTGCCTCAACCACTGCCTCAACTGCTGCCTCAACCACTGCCTCAACCACTGCCACAACTTCTGCCTCAACCACTGCCTCAACCGCTGCCTCAACCGCTGCCTCTACCACTCCAGTCACACTCAATATACAAGCACCAAACATAATGAATTACTGTGAAATGTTTGGAAGAGAGCAGAGACTAATGCTCACTCCAGCATAAACAAAGCTACACTGACTGACGATGTCTCAGTTACTTCTTCCACCAATCCTTCAACCCTCGTATTTTTGTACAATTTCCTTCAATGCTATCGTATTATTATTATTATTATTATTATTATTATTATTATTATTATTATTATTATTAGCAGTAGCAGAAATGTTTGATTCTTTGCCATGTTCAAGAGTAAACATATGAAATCACCGTCCAATACCTGTTCGAATAGCCATTCCAATATTCAGTCATGAATGGGTTGACGTTATTTATACTGTAGTTTAATAGTAAATAATGAACAAACAAAATGCTTACCACACTGAGTGGTGGGAAGGGTGGCTGCCAGTTTTGGGGGTCGGAGGGAGGGTAATAGGGACTCGCAGGTGGCCGGAAACTTAAATATGATTTGGTGGCTGGGAATTTGGCAGTTGGGAATTTGCAAATGTGTGAAGCCCGCGATTGTTGAAGGAGACCTGTATACTGTACTTGTTTATCCTCTTTTTCTTAAACTATGTATTACCTATAACTAAACCCCTTTGTATACAAAGTTCAATCAAAGGGCTCCCATTATCATTTACATCTGGCACCATAAACTTACCTACCACACCCTCTAAATGTTTCTCCTACTTTAGTATTCAGGTCCCATACCACAATTACTCTCTCACTTGGTTCACAGGTTCCTATACATTTGCTTAACCTTTAAACTGTCCAAACATAGATAAACATTTGCCCGCGTAGCACTCTGAACGTAGATCTATGTATTATTTTTCATTCCTTCAAATTTGGCACAATAGGCCTGAGTCGCATAGACATGAGAGAATGAGTCTGTGCACTCAGTGTGTGCAGTATTAAAAAAATCTTGGACCACTTAGTACCTTGTAGCAGCACCAGTTCAATTGAGTGCTAGCTAGAGCAAATACCAGGGATTCACTGATGCCATGTTGCATTAACACTCCCCTTTTAAGAGGAAAGTAAAAATAGGTTAGATAAATACATGAGTGGGTGTGAGTTGGACCTGACTAGCTTGTGCTACTAGGTCTGATGCCATGCTCCTTCCATCAGTGGATGTGACCTGACTAGGTGGGTCATTGGTCTAAGATGGGGGTGACATGGACCTCCCTTGCATGGGCCAGTAGGCCTGCTGCACTGTTCCTTCTTTCTTATGTTCTTATGTATTCGGCAGGCTGGCTGGCCGGTTGGCTGGTTTTGGCTGTCTCTGGCTGTCTCCCTGTCTATATCTCTGTCTATATCTTTGTCTATCTATATCACTATCTGTCTATATCTCTCAGTCTCTGTCTCTCACATGTGCACATAAGTACAGTTATTATACATAGTGTAAATTACCTAGGATAATCCAAAAATCCCAGGCAAAGATTGACAGTGACATTTGTCATATGTCACTGGGCTGTCAGCAGTTGTCATAATACCATTCTTCAAGGAGTTTCATGTATACTTCAGGTATGCACAGGCAGACAGACAGTCAGATAAGCAGAGCTAGACAGACAGATAAGCAGAGACAGACAGACAGATAAGCAGAAACAGGCAGACAGACATGTTTGTGTGTAACAGTGAAAACAAATAAAGCCAGGGTTCCCTGAAGCAGTGCATGATCATCAAGTGTCAAACCATTGCTTACCCTGTCAGCAGTTTTAGTGACATCATAAACACCATGCTTCAAGAGTTTCATATGTACTCCAGAGTGTCTAAAACATTGCTGAGACCTATAAATACTTTCTATATATTTCTAGACAATAGTAAATGACCAAGGCAGGAGAAAATGTTCACATGTCAGTGTGTTTGTGACTATTTCAGTACTATTTCAGTACCTAATATTAGTGTCTGAACAAAGATTGGCTATGAAATCACAAGAACTATTATAAACTGTAATTATCAGAACATAAAAATGATATAAATTAAAATAAAAATGAGAAAAAAAGGCACATCGGCAACACTTCTGCAAGTGGCAGGACTCAATGTTGCCATCAGGTGAGCATCCAGAGCCAACTTTTCGGTCTTGTATCTCGGTAATTATGGGTCCAAAAATTTTTTTTTTTTTTGGTCTTATAGCACACAGAAAATTGCCCTCTTTAACCCTTTCAGGGTCCAAGGCCCAAATCTGGAGTCACGCACCAGTGTCCAAGAATTTAAAAAAAAAAAAATTGTTATTTTTTCTTATGAAATCGTAGAGAATCTTTTTGTGAAGGTAATAAAACAAAGTACGAAATTTGGTGGAAAATTGACGAAATTATACTCTCGCGAATTTTGATGTGTCAGCGATGTTTACGAATCGGCGATTTTGCCGACTTTGACTCCCATTTTAGGCCAATTACATTATTCCAATCTACCAAATTCTTAGGTATTTCACTAGTATTACTTCTATTCTATCGATTGAGCACAAGAAATCGCCAAGTCAACTGTTTCAACTACAAAATAAAGTGATCGGAAATTGTTAATTTGGCCAATTTAACACAAAGTTCAAAATATTCCAATTTCAAAATAGGGTCCAGAATAAACAATGTGGGCATTCCTGGCACTAAACTAACATTTCCTCTGTTCATTAGTTATGTTTCGAGGCTTTACAAATAAATTCCATTTTGATTTTTTATTCACATAATGAATTTTTATTCACACCAAAAAATAGAAGATTTACTGTTATGCAATACTGTAATAATTGTATAAATATCATCACCATATTTGTGAATGTATATTAGACCCACCAGCTGGCGTGTATTAGATGTGTGAGGTCGTTTGTTTACTCTTGAATATCGGCAAAAATTTAACATTTCCACTACTTTGAGCTCAGTTTCAAGCCATTTCCAGTGCTAAAACCAATGAAAATCATCTCTATTTTTGTAATATGTCTTCCATTCTATCAAATGAGACCAAGAAATCGCAAATACAACTATAAAAAACATACGAAAAAACACTGCAAAGTTGCTGTTTTAATCGAAAAATCATGATTTCAGTTTTTTTCTCTCATTATACACAGTGTGCTGCAGGATCTGTTTTATGTGGTGCACACATACCACATAGATGTATTCTCTCATATCTAGGCCCAAATGTACCACTCACAGTTTATCAGAGTGAGCTGAGCTCATGGCGTAGATCTACGGTTTGAACACTCACCGTAAAGCCGTAGATCTACGGGACGGACCCTGAAAGGGTTAATTTAAAAAATTATTTTTCAAAATAATCAGAGCACTGGCAGTGAAAATGTAGATCTACATTTGGACAGTTTAAGGGTTAACATCTCCCAAAATCTCTCTCCGTCCTCTAGACTTCTTTCTTCTCTCTTCTCCAGGTGCATACATGTTTTTTATGACCCACTCTGCACATCCAACCCTTACTTTAATCAACATAATCCTTGAATTTATACATTTATATTCCCTCTTCTCCTTCCATAACTGATCCTTCAACATTATTGTTACTGCTGCCTTAGCTCTAACTCTTTCAGATACTCCTGACTTAATCCCATTTATTTCTCCCCACTGAAACTCGCCTACCCCCTTCAGCTTTGTTTCGCTTAGGGCCAGGACATCCAACTTCTTTTCATTCATAACATCAGCAATCATCTCTTTCTTATTATCCACACTACATCCACGCACATTCAAGCATCCCAGTTTTATAAAGTTTTTCTTCTCTTTTTTAGTATAAATGCATACAGGAGAAGGGGTTACGAACCCATTGCTCCCAGCGTTTTAGTCACCTCATACTACATGCATGACTTATGGAGGAAACATTCTTTTTCACTTCTCCATGGACAATATAGGAAATAAACAAGAACAAGAGCTATTAAGAAAAGAAAAACAGTGGAGCCTCAGTTACAGGCATTAATCCATTTCAGAGAGCTTGCCTTTAACTGATTTGGATGTTATCTGAATTAATTTTCTCCATAAAAAATAATGGAAACCCAATTAATCCATTTCATACAGCCAAAAGTATTAACAAAAAATATTTTTTTAAAGATTAAATATAAATATATATACAGAAAACAATGACAAATAAATATAAAGCACTAATAAAATGAATAAATGAATATTTAACATCACACTTACCTTTATTGACTCCTGTTGGTGTAGGAGGTAGGTAGGAGGCAAGAGGAAGGTGAGTTTATTATGCTTCAATATGATGCTAATATCATCTCTACGGCTTATTTATCTATCACAATTCATCTAATATGACATAATAAACAATATTAATAACATAGAAACATGATATATACTCTAAAATGAATAAAATATGTCATAACATACATGAGGAGTAAGTAGTGGTGATGATGTTGGGTTTATAAGGGCCACTGAGAGAAGCTGTACCTAGTGGAGGTGGAGGCACCAGCAGAACCCACCACCACTATTCACAATTAATATACACAATTTATAAATAAGAGATATTTACATTTTAATTTATAAATAAGAAATATTTACATTTTAATTTATAAATAAATAAGTTTATTCAGGTATACAGAAATACAGTTACGTACATAGATTATCATACATAGCAGCATATGTGTAAAGTACCTACGATAACGCAAAAAAGTCAGAGTAACTTATTTCCGTGGGGGTCCTTTCATATATACACTTATATTTTCTTTTATACTTACACTTTTATATTTACACTTACCTTGGAGGAGATGTTAGTTTAGTTAGTTTGATGGAGGAGATGCTGGCTGAGGTTTAGGGTAGTGGAAGATAGGAGGGTGCTGTATATTCATTGGCCCTATACACATCCAACAACATTAGAATTACAGTGGTCTCTCGATAATCGTAGGGCTCGATAGTCATAATTTTCGGAAATCGTAACGATATTTTCGTAAAAACATTGGCTCGCTAATCGTAGATTGACTCGCAAATAGTCATTCGTCCGGGATGCATACTCACGCTCTGAGCCGCCCCGGCCTCCCTTCCCAGCCAATGTGGCATTGTTTACCAGTGAGCGACGGTCCCCTCACTTGCTCATACGAAATATTTCATAATGTTCCATTCATTTTAGTGCTTGCAACTACTAAATAAGCTACAATGGCTCCAAAGAAAGCTCCTAGTGCCAAGCCTTTGCTAAAGAAGGTGAGAAATATGATTGAATTTAAGAAAAAATCATTGAACAATATGAAAGTGGTGTACGTATGGCCGAACTAGCCAGGATGTATAACAAACCCATATAACCATAGCTTCCATCGTGGCCAAGAAAAAGGAAATCAAGGACGCTGTTGTTGCAAAGGGGGTAAATATGCTGACAAAAATGAGATCACCAGTACTCGAAGAGGTTGAGAAGTTATTATAGGTGTGGATAAACGAGAAACAATTAGCCTTATGACGTCGATTATTTGTGAAAAGGCTAGGCAGTTGCACGACAATCTGGTAAAGAAGTTGCCTGCAACTATTGGTGATGTGAGTGAATTTAAGGCCAGCAAAGGATGGTTTGAGAGATTTAAGAACCGTAGTGGCATACACAGTGTGGTAAGGCATGGTGAGGCTGCCAGTTCGGACAAAAAAGCGGCTGAAAAATATGTGCATGAATTCAAGGAGTACATAGAGGCTCAAGGACTGAAACCTGAACAAGTGTTCAATTGTGATGAAACAGGCCTCTTTTGGAAGAAAATGCCAAAGAGGACCTACATTACTCAGGAGGAAAAGGACTGCCAGGACACAAGCCTATGAAAGATAGCCTCTTCAAGGGGGGCTCCTTGGCGTGGTGAAGAGGCTCTTGGTCTGAGGAATTAGACCTGTCGGTCTCCTTCCTCAGACCGAACCTAATTACCCCCCAATCCCCCATTCCCTATCCCATCCTCCCCATCCTCCCCTTTTTCCTTTCCTCCTCCTCCTCCCCACCCCTCCCTTTTGCCCTTCCTTTTTGGCCTTTTTGTTTTTATTTGTTTTTTATTTTTTTTCCACAGGCACGCTAGTTCCTAGGTAGGGGAAAGGGTACCGGGGTCCATCCCATTCCGTTGAGGTTCTTGGCCATGGCATAGTTTGCCATGGAATCTGGATTGCCTGGGGATGTCCCGATCCCTCTCCGGTATCTAGTAGGGTGGCTTTGGGCGTCTCTCGGGCAACGGGTGTATCTTGGAAGCCACCTTTCAGATTCCGGGGTGGTGGCCGAAGGAGGTATGCTTTGTGGCGGATTTCCGGCCGCCCCCTTTTTTGTCCACCGAGGTAGCTCGGCAGATGTGAGGTTGCTATCCCGGATTGCCAGTTTACTGGCATGATGGGTAGGGTATGGCACTGGTTCCATGCTGCATCTGCGCTACTTGCAGTGCTGAGGTCCTCTTGGGCACGGAGGGAGATTTCTGGCCCTTTCATTCCTCCTAGGAACTATCCCTCCCCGGTCCCCCCTTTTTTTTATTCTTTTTCTTATATTTATTTTATTTTCTTCTCTCTTTTTTTTTCTTAAAAACAAAAAGAAAGAAGTAACCTAACCATGGCAGCCCTAGTCCATGAACCTGCTACCCCTAGGCCCCTTCTTGATACAGCACCCCGTTCTGACCCCGCTTCATCTTTGGACCACTCTTCGGACACACCTCATGCCTCTGTACCTCTTACCGGTGCTGTTTCCTCACCCGCTTCAGGTACTGAGGCCTCGACTGACTCCTTCGATTTATCTGACCTTCGCTCTCCTCTGACTATGCTTCCGGCCTCTCCCTCTACGGTGCGGCAATTTTCGAATCGCCGGCCCATTCCACGTCGGACCAACTCTGGTCCACGCCTAAACGCCAACGACAATTGCCTGCTGATGATACTTCTCCACCTTCTCGTTCTTCTCAGAAAAGATCGACACGTCCTTCACTATCTTTCCACGCTCAGTTTCAGACTGCGCAATGGACTAAATTCTTCACTTTACGACCGACTTCCTCTACTGCCTATCTTTCTGTCCACAGTATTGGCAAGGCACTCCTACGCCATGTTGGTAAAGATATTTCTTTTCATGCTCTTAAGAGCGGTACGCGCATCATCACTGTACCGAATGCTACCCAAGCTCATGAGCTTTCTCGTCTTTCCCATATCGATACTGTTCCTGTCACTATTGAAAAACATCATTCCCTCAATTCTTGTAGTGGTACCGTCATTTTGCCCCATACCATAGTTCAACAAAATTTCCAGACATGTGGCACTGACATTCTTGAACAGCTGGAACTCCAAGATCTCCCAATCCTCAAGGTAGACACTTACGTTCTTCCTGCCCGCGGGCGGAGACGATACCCTAGCAATGTGGCTCATTTAACTTTTGATAGCCGTGAACTCCCATCCTCAGTTTATGTAGCAGGACATGGGTTACAAGTTCGAAAGGTGATCCCTACACCGCAACAGTGTAGAAATTGCTGGCGATTTGGCCATCCAGCGAAATATTGCAGATCTATCGCCGAATGCCCAGTCTGTGGTGCCGATGACCATTCTAATATGTCTTCCAATCGACCTCCCTCTTGCCTTAATTGTCATGAGGCTCACTCTTCGTACTCTCGCCATTGTTAAGTCTACTTAAACGAGCGGGAAATCCGTTACCTCAAAGAGGCAGAAGGTCTCCTTTATGCCATGGCAGTTTCTCATCTCCGCCTCCAAGGGAGACTACCTCGTGTTTCTTATTCCCGTGTTTCAAAACGTCCCCCCACTTCTGGTATCCCATCTTCTGCGCCCACTTCTGTGGTTACCTCTCCCATAGTCGCTCCTGTATCTAATTCTTTTGCTGTCCTCGCTCAGACATCCCTACTTCAATGCCTCAGTCTGATGTCGCTTCTTCGTGTTCTCCCTCACATGCCTCAGTAGCGATGAGATCTCGTATGAACCTCCTCCCAATTGTCCCTCTACTTCTCAAAAGTCAAAAAAAGGTCCATTAACACTTCCTACCCATCTTCCACCTCCTCATTTTCCCTTCCCTTTCTCTGTACCTGGTTCTCCCCCTCTCACTGGTTCACCCTCTGGTTCACCCTCCTCCTCGTACTGTACCTTCCTCCCCTGTTCCCTCCAAAGTTTCTTCCTCTTCTGCCACCTCCCAGGTTTCTGCCTCTTCTGTCCCCTTCCACGCTTCTCCAGTTCCCTCCACCCTTTCGCCCCCCCCCCTACCTTGGTACAGTCCAATACAGTTCCAAACTTTACTCATCGTCCCCCTACCATTTCCAATATTGTCTCCCATACGACGTCTCTGAATTCCGAAACACTTGAAGCAATCTCTGAATATTTTGCAGAGACCAAACCATCAATGGACACTGATCCACCCTCCGATCCTTCTCTCTCCTCTGCTCCATCTGCGCAACTCCTTTCTTCACAGCGCACCGTTCCTTCGCTGCTTGAACATTTTCCACTGCCTCCGCATGTGGACTTTTCTAACCCCTCTAGTCCGTAGGAACCCTTACCTGCGGATTTCAGGTATCTTTATCATTGCCAATCATGGCCTATTTACAGTGGAATATACGCGGCCTCGGGTAATCGGGGTGAGCTTCAGATGTTACTCTCCCAGTTTTCCCCTGTTGGTGTTTGCTTATAAAACCCAAAATTACACTCTGCTGTTATCTCTCCCATCTCAGGCTATAATTTATTGTATTCTTCAGATCCTTTTCCTGATGGGACCTTTAGTGAAAGTGCCCTTCTTCTACATGCTGATATTCCATACCATCAGCTATTTGTTCATACTTCGCTGCATTACACAGCAGCCCGTATCCACTTACATAGGTGGTATATGCTCTGTTCTTTATATCTCTCTCCTCGGGCATTATCTATTCCGGATATTGCCTTTCTTGTTTCGTCATTACCGCCACCGATTCTGTTACTTGGCGATTTTAATGCCCACCATTTCCTCTGGGGAGAGTCTCACTGTGATTCCCGTGGCATTCAGTTAGAGGCTTTTCTTGCCACCCACCCCCTCCATGTTTTTAATACAGGTACTCACACCCATTTTGATCCTCGGACTCACACTCTCTCTTGCATCGATCTCTCAGTCTGCTCTTCCTCCGCCGCATTAGACTTCACTTGGTCTGTTCTCCCGGACTTACATGACAGTGATCATTTCCCAATCATTCTTACTTCCCCTTCATATTCACCACCTCTTCGCATCCCACGCTGGCAATTTGATCAGGCAAATTGGAACCTTTACTCACACCTAACTGTTTTTAGAGAGCTTGCTTCTTCGTCCTCCATCAATCAGCTTTTACACCTCTTCTCATCCTCCATTTTAACCGCAGCTTCTAATTGTATACCCCAAACTTTGGGCAGGCATTCTCAGAAATGCGTGCCTTGGTGGTCTCCTGCTTGTGCTTGTGCAGTACGTTTGAAACGCGCTGCATGGGGCAGGTACCGGTACAATAGAACCACGGAGAGACTTCTTGATTTTAAGCAGAAGCGTGAGATGGCTCGCCGTGTCATCCGTGACGCTAAACGCACTTGCTGGCGAGATTATGTCTCCACCATCACCTCTGCTTCCTCTATGAGTGCAGTCTGGAAAAAAGTACGAAAACTGAGTGGTAAATATTCTCCTGACCCGGCTCCTGTTCTGCGGGCTGCCGGTGTTGATATAGCAAACCCGCTAGATGTTGCCAATGAAATTGGCAATCATCTGGTCCGTATTTCTCAGGGACTCCATCTATGCCCCTCATTTCTTTCCTCAAAGTCTGCCAGAGAGTTAGCACCCTTGGACTTTTCTTCTCTCAGAGAAGAACAGTATAATGTGCCTTTTACACTTCAAGAACTGGAGGCAACACTCTGAGCTTGCTGATCATCGGCAGCTGGGCCCGACGACATTCGTATTCGTATGCTACAACATTTACATCAGTCAGCCCTTGTAGTCCTATTATGCCTTTACAATCTTATTTGGTCACAAGGAGTTCTTCCACAGCTGTGGAAATCCGCCATTGTTCTCCCTTTCCGCAAACCAGGCGCTACGGGACATGAAGCCTCCCACTATCGTCCCATTGCTCTTACCAGTGCAATTTGCAAAGTGATGGAATGCCTAGTAAATAGACATTTATTGTGGTATTTAGAGACACACAACAGTCTCTCCACTCGTCAATATGGCTTTCGTAAGGGACGTTCTACCATAGACCCCTTGCTACGCTTGGATATGTATGTTTGTAATGCCTTTGCGAATAACCACTCAGTTATTGCCATATTTTTTGACCTTGAGAAGGCATATGACACAACTTGGAGGTATAATATTTTAGCCCAAGCCCACTCCTTAGGCCTCCGAGGCAATCTACCATCCTTCCTTAAGAATTTTTTAACTGACAGGCATTTCCGTGTTCGGGTTAATAATGTGCTCTCACTGGACTTTGTCGAAGCTGAAGGTGTCCCCCAGGGATGTGTTCTGAGCACAACACTTTTTCTCCTTGCTATTAATGATTTGACCTCTAGTCTTCCATCAAATATTTGGTCATCACTCTATGTTGATGACTTCGCTATTGCCTGTGCATGCGCTGACTGTCACCTCATTACAGTTTCTCTCCAGCATGCAGTTTACCGTGTTTCCAATTGGGCCACCACACATGGGTTTAAATTTTCTAGCACTGAAACCCACCAAATTACTTTCACTAGACGCTCTGTCATCTCTGATCATCCTTTGTACCTCTATGGCTCCTGTATCCCTGAACGTGATACAATCAAGTTTCTGGGCCTCCTCTTTGACCGTAGGTTATCCTGGAAACCTCACTTTACCTCTCTGAAGGCAACTTGTCACAACCAGCTGAACCTTGTTAAAACCCTTTCTCATCTTTCATGGGGAGCTGATCGTCGAACCCTCCTTCGCCTACATTCCACCCTTATTTTATCAAAACTTGATTATGGTGACGAGATCTATTCAGCGGCATCTCCTGCTACTCTCTCTAGCCTTAACCCCATTCATCACCAAGGATTACGTTTATGCCTTGGTGCTTTTCGCTCTTCCCCTGTCGAGAGCCTCTATGCAGAAGCGAACGTTCCATCCTTATCCAATCGCTGTGATGCCCATTGCCTTCTCTACTATGTACGCTCTCATGATCTCCGCAATCCTTCCATTAATAGAATAGTCACTGATATTAGTAGACATTCTTTATTTGTTCGCCGCCCCTGTTTACTCCGTCCCTTCTCTCTTCACCTTCATTCGCTCTTGTCTTCTCTTCAATTACCACCTTTCTATGTTCATGTAGCATCTCACTTTTCCCTACCCCCCTGGGAAGTTCCAGCTGTTCGAGTCTGTTCTTTCTCTCTCCCTTGCTCGAAAGCCCAACTGTCTATGGTCGCTTCCCGCTCTCTTTTTCTTGACCATTTTCACTCTCATTCTCATGCCATTGCTGTGTACACAGATGGCTGTAAGTCTTCTGACGGCGTAGGATTCGCAGCAGTGTTTCCGGACAGCGTCGTACGAGGGCATATACTATCTTCGGCTATTATTTTCACTGCTGAATTGTATACCATCCTTGCAGCACTTATCCGTATTGCATCTATGCCTGTGTCATCATTTGTGGTTGTCTAAGACTCCCTTAGTGCTTTACAGGCTATACAGAAATTTGATACACCTCACCCCTTAGTCCTCCGTATCCAACTTTGGCTACGCCGCATCTTTACCAAGCATAAAGATATTGTTTTTTGTTGGGTTCCTTGTCATGTTGACGTACAGGGCAATGAACAGGCAGACACTGCTGCACGGTCAGCAGTACGTGACCTACCTGTTTCATATAGAGGTATTCCATTTACGGACTATTTTGCTGCAATATCTTCCCACCTTCACACTCGTTGGCAACAACGCTGGTCTACTATGCTCGGCAACAAACTTCAATCTATTAAACCAAGTATAGGTTGCTGGCTGTCTTCTTATCACCAGTGTCGAGGTTGGGAGACTACTCTCTCCTATCTTCGCATTGGCCATACTCGTCTTACTCTTGAATATCTCATGGAGAGGTGCCCTGCTTCTCTCTGTGAGAATTGCCAAGCTCCATTATGAGTCAGCCACATTCTGTTGGACTGCCCACTTTATCAACGAGCACGCAGAATTTACCTCTGTCGTCGTCTTCGCTCTGCTGCTCTCTCTTTACCTTCCCTTCTCGCTGATGGACCCACCTTTCATCCGGACTCTCTCATTGACTTTTTGACAACTGACTTACTTCACAAATTCTGATACCTTCAGCCATTTCTACTTCAATCTCTTGCTACCCTCTACCCCCGTACTATCCCCTGCCCCGCTGTTTTCTGTAACCTACTGATCATCTCTCCTCCCTTCTGCCATCCAATACCCTCGCTTCCTTCCCTACCCTGCAGCGCTGTATAGCCCTTGTGGCTTGGCGCTTCTTTTTTATTATAATAATAATATGAAAGATAGGCTGACGCTCATGTTCTGTGCTTATGCTAGTGGGGATTTCAGAGTGAAGCCGTTACTAGTGTACCATTCTGAAAATCCCAGTGTTCAGGAAAAACAATGTTATGAAGAGTAAATTGTGTGTGTTTTGGAAATCTAATAGTAAGGCATGTGTCACGAGAGAAATTTTCGTCGAGTGGTTCAATGAAGTGTTTTGCCCTAGTGTGAAGATTTTTTTTTTTTTTATTATCACACCGGCCGATTCCCACCAAGGCAGGGTGGCCCGAAAAAGAAAAACTTTCACCATCATTCACTCCATCACTGTCTTGCCAGAAGGGTGCTTTACACTACAGTTTTTAAACTGCAACATTAACACCCCTCCTTCAGAGTGCAGGCACTGTACTTCCCATCTCCAGGACTCAAGTCCGGCCTGCCGGTTTCCCTGAATCCCCTTAAATAAATGTTACTTTGCTCACACTCCAACAGCACGTCAAGTATTAAAAACCATTTGTCTCCATTCACTCCTATCAAACACGCTCACGCATGCCTGCTGGAAGTCCAAGCCCCTCGCACACAAAACCTCCTTTACCCCCTCCCTCCAACCCTTCCTAGGCCGACCCCTACCCCGCCTTCCTTCCACTACAGACTGATACACTCTTGAAGTCATTCTGTTTCGCTCCATTCTCTCTACATGTCCGAACCACCTCAACAACCCTTCCTCAGCCCTCTGGACAAACAGTTTTTGGGAAAATCCCGCACCTCCTTCCTATTTTCCAAACTACATTCTCTGCATATATTCACACCACCATTGCCCTCAGACATGACATCTCCACTGCCCCAGCCTTCTCCTCGCTGCAACATTCATCACCCACGCTTCACCCCATATAAAAACGTTGGTAAAACTATACTCTCATACATTCCCCTTTTTGCCTCCAAGGACAAAGTTCTTGTCTCCACAGACTCCTAAGTGGCCCCATCACTCTTTTTCCCTCATCAATTCTATGATTCACCTCATCCTTCATAGACCCATCCGCTGACACGTCCACTCCCAAATATCTGAATACGTTCACCTCCTCCATACTCTCTCCCTCCAATCTGATATTCAATCTTTCATCACCTAATCTTTTTGTTATCCTCATAACCTTACTCTTTCCTGTATTCACCTTTAATTTTCTTCTTTTGCACACCCTACCAAATTCATCCACCAATCTCTGCAACTTCTCTTCAGAATCTCCCAAGAGATTACCTCCCGGAAAAGAAATTGGATCTCAAGTGCCTCCTAGTAATGGGCAATGCACCTGCTCATCCTCCAAACTTGGATGACCTAATTTTGGAGGAGTTTGGATTCATCACAGTAAATTTCTTATCCCCGAATACCACTCCTCTCCTCCAGCCCATGCACCAGCAGGTCATTGCAAACTTTAAAAAACTACACCAAAGCAAGGTTTCAAAGGTGCTTGAATGTGACCTCAGACACTCGCTTGACCCTAAGAGATTTTTGGAGAGAGCACTTCAGCATCCTCCATTGCATAAGCCTTATAGGTAAGGCTTGGGAGGGAGTGACTACCAGGACTTTGAACTCTGCTTGGAGAAAATTTTGGCCAGATTGTGTCCACAAGAGGGATTTTGAAGAGTTTGGGGCTGACCCTGATGAGCCTATATCAGTTGTTAAATCTATTGTGGCAATGGGGAGTTTCATGGGGTTGGATGTGAGTTTGGAGGATTTGGAATAGTTGGTGGAAGACCACAACGAAGAGCTCACCACTGAGGAGCTGCAAGAGCTTCAGCAGGAAGGGCAACAGATCGCAGCTCAGAATCTTGCTGCAGAGGAGGAGGAAGAGAGATGGAAGAAGGTGCTTTCTTCAGAAATTAAGGAGATTTTTGAAATGTGGGGTAAGATGGAGATTTATGGAGAAACATCACCCTGACAAGGCTGTTGCAAGCCATGTTGGCAACATGTACAGTGACAAAGTCTTGGCCCATTTTACAAAGGTGTTAGAGAGACGCCAGAAACAGAGCTCTCTGGACAGTTATTTTGCTAGACAGGACTCCAGTGACTCTCAAGGTGGTCCTAGTGGCATTAAGAAACAGAGAAGAGAAGTATCCCCAGAAAAGCAATTGGTACCTGAGGTGTTGATGGAAGCGGATTCCCCTTCCAAACTGTAAATAATGCAATCTCTCTCCTCCAGTCTTCCATACACTAAGAAGAATCGCCAATAAAGGTAAGTGTTATACTGTTAATGTTTCATTCATCATGTCCCATTGTATTGTTTATGTACTACCTCTGTATTTCATGTAAAAAATTTTTTTGTTTTAGTACTTCTGGGTGTCAGGAACGGATTAATTGTATTTACATTATTTCTTATGGGGAAAATTGATTCGAAAATCGTAAATTTCGAAAATAGTAACACTTCAGGAACGGATTAATTACGATAAACGAGGGACCACTGTACTAATGTGTCGTTTCTCTATCGCTTAACTTACTTTCTACACTGTTAATTCTACACTTTATCTCTGGCTGGCACTATGGCCTTTATCGATACCTGCTGCTTTAGTATCGTACATATCGTAGAATCACTGAATCACTGCAGAAGGCACATTTTCCTCTCTCTTCCTTCTCCACTTTAGTACAGTGGACCCCCGGTTAACGATATTTTTTCATTCCAGAAGTATGTTCAGGTGCCAGTACTGTCTGAATTTGTTCCAATAAGGAATATTGTGAAGTAGATTAGTCCATTTCAGACCCCCAAACATACATGTACAAACGCACTTACATAAATACACTTACATAATTGGTCGCATTGGGAGGTGATTGTTAAACGGGGGTCCACTGTACTTTGCTACGAGTACATTCTTGAATTCTATTGTGCTTCTTATCTTTTTTACCACACGGCTGGCACTAGAAGCTTTCTTTGGACCCATGGTGGCGTATTTAGCAGTTACAAGCACTGAAAATAATGGAATGCAAAATATATCACATGTACGTGTGGAATCGTCCTCATTGGCTTGTAAACAATGGCACACTACATGGAGTGGACGGGCAGCCGTGGTGAGGCCGTGCGGACACGTTCAGGACAAATGCCCTTAACCGAGTTATTGGGCATTAGCCGAGCTAATATTTTGCCTCAAAAACGTGCCTTTTTCCGATTTTGGCGTTAGCCGATGCTGCCGTTAACTGGGGGTCCACTGTATATATATATATATTGGCTCCCTTAACTTCTAATGTTGGTGTGTAAATAGTTAATGGTCTAAGTTCGACTGTAATGTCATCATAAGCTTTTTCATATGTGCGTGTTGTTTGTGTATAGCACTCACTACTACCCTTGTTTATTAAGTAAGTAAGTAAGTAAATTTATTCAGGTATACACAAATACAGTTACATAGAATTATCATACATAGCAGCATATGTGTAGAGAACCTAGGATAACCCAAAAAAGTCAGACAGAGTGACTTATTTCCATTGGGGTTTTATTTTATTTACCTCTTGAACGCTCCTGCAGCACACTGCTCTCTAACCTTTGCATATTCCTTCTCTTGCACAATCGACCTGGCAGTGCTGTATGACCCTTTTAGGTTTAGCACTTAGTTTGATTATATTATTATTATTATTCCCCATTAATATAATAATTTAAAATATTTATGTTCAGTGTCGTATTGTTTACACAATCATTAATTAACAAAATAATTATTATATTCACCATGTGATTTATCTCTAAGATCTTTAACTCCTAAATGGTCCAAATGTATATATACGTTCTTATGCATAGCACCCCAAACATATATATGTTTTATTTTTCCTGCCTCCAAATTTGGCATGATTGGCCTGAGATGCCGGGTCAGCATAGAATTGGTCTTAACGCTCGGTGTGCACAGTATTAAAAAAATCTGGGACCACTTAGTACCTTGTGGGAGCGCCAGTTAAATTGAG